>JARFYF010000119.1:43270054-43284400 GCA_030265395.1 Rhina ancylostomus | reverse complement strand
CAGACTTGCCATGTGTTTGAGTGGCCTTGGCAGGTGGCTCATATTTTTCTGGAAATTCTGGGCCATTTAAACACCCAAAGATCCTTCATGGGAGCATATTTAACAAGATGAACTTAGGGCTGATGACCCAAAACCTGGTTAAACACTTATGTTTTAAGGAGGATCTTGAAGCAAAAGAGTTGTAGAGAGGCAGAGAAGTTCAGTGAAGCAATTACAGAGATTAAGGGCATGGCAGCTGAAGGCCAGAATTGGAAGAGTGCATATATTTCAGAGGGTTTAGGTTTCAGATAATGGGAGGGCCAAGATCAAAGAGCAGTCAAAAAGCAAATATGAGAATTATTAAGATCTACATATTGCTGGACTGAAAGCTATCATAGAGCATTGGGGTGATGGATGTTTTGGACAGTGTAAATTAGGATACGGGCAACAGAATTTTGGGTGAGCTGGTTTTGCCCATTGGAATAATCAAAGTAACAGTGAGAGGCATTAAGGTTTAAAATGGGTAAAGACTATCAATTGCATGTCTCGAAAGAAAAGTACCCTGATGAATAGAGAATAGATCTTCAAGATCTCAGATAGGCCTGGAAGGATTTAATTTTTAGCTTAACTATGTGAAGTTGTTACAGAGACCAATGATGGTAGATATTGATTTCCTTCCATAATTGGAGGAAATATATGCTGGTTTTGAACTGGAAACCAAGCAAGGAGTGTGATGAATTAGAGGTAATGCAGGTGTTGAGAGAAGAGCTGTTGAATATAGGCTGAAAGTAGATTAATCATTATCTTTACTGTAGGATATCATTAGAGTCAGAGATTTGTATGGCACTGAAATGGGTTCTTTAGCCCACCATGTCTACACCAACTTTTTTGCCCATTGACATTAATCCTATTTGCCCACACTAGGTCTGTATCCTTCTATGCCTTGCCTGTTTAAGTGTCTATCTAAATTACTCTTAAACATAGAGTGATTATATCTGACTCCACCATCTCCTATGGCAATGAGTTCCAGATATCAACCACTCTCTGTGTAAAACAAAACCTTTCCCTTCAAATCCCCTTTGAAACTTCTACTCACCTTAAACCTGTACCCTTGTGTTTTTGACACCCCTACCATGGGAAAAGGATTCTGACTATCTGCCTGATCTATGCCTCTTATAATTTTATATACTTCTAACGGATCACCCCCAGCTTCCTTCATTCCAGGGAAAACCAGCCTATCCAGTCCCTCCCTATAACTAAAGTCCTCCAATCTAGGCAACATCCTGGTGAAGCTCCTCTGTGCTCTTTCCAGCATATCCACATCCTTCCTTTAGTGTGGTGACCCTCATATGTCTCTCAGTGTTAGAAATTGGAATTCAAATGTGAAGAGCTTCCTTTGGCAGGTACTACTCTGTCATGATGTCCCTTGTCTCTCTGGCTGCCTGCCATATGTCTTACCCAACTTTTCTCATTAATGTGAAATGATTCCACTGTTCAGATCATCCAATCGTACTTTATGCACAGCTTATTACATAATGGTTTTCATGGAGCTTGATGGAACTGCAGAACATTCTGCAATGTAAGATGATCTTTCCTTATACTCTAATATTAATACAAAAATTAAACTGAAATTATGAAGTAATTTTAAATAATAAATATCCCAAAAAATCCAGTTTGTTTAAAGGGCTTGTTTTTCAGTTACAATAATAATCAGTTCTAAGGAAATTGTTAACTACAAGTTGGCTCAGCTGACTGTAGTAAATCATTGGATCGTCTTTGTTCAACATTAGAGGACAATCACAAGTAGATCAGTAACAAAATTGTGGATTATTTCTGAGGCTGGTGAATGTAAATCTAGGAATAACCCAAAGAAACAATTGCTTGTTTGTTCATTGGCACCCTTAAGAGATTTCCTTGTTGCTAATTTTGCTAATTTTTTTAAAAGATATGATATGAACTTTTCCAAAACTTTGTTTTGGCTACAATCTCTTTCCACAGCAAAACATAATCCGCTTAGATGTAAAAAGAAATTAATTATTTCATTTAAGTGTTCAGCATTTCAGACTTGTAAACAGTAAGTTTTATCAGAGTGTGTCTCCATTCCATGCTGTTCTAACCAATGTGATCACTGTGCATCTTTGTGATCAAATTAATTTTTTTGCAGTGTTTCTGTAATTTAATCTGACAGATTCACAAGAATTAGTAAAAATCACATCACTTTTTGTGTTCCATTTTGGCACTGCTGGAGATCACAATCTTGAACACAGTAATATTTTAAATGTCATTGGTTCCTTCCTCAAGCTTTTGCCAAAACTAACATATTACTCGAACATCCATTACATTTTTCTAATAAAATTTTAAAATATAGAAAAAAGTGTTTCTTCTACAAAGAAGCTTTAATATCCATAATATGCCAAATATTTAACAAAGGTATAATTTTAAAAAATAGGATAGCATGTATGTTCACAATACAACACTTAATATTCTCTAATGTGGAAGAGGAATGATCAGATTTTGTTTCTGAAGTGATTAATGTATATTAGAGCAGTTCTAATATTTAATATTATCTTTTTTAGTTTAATGAAAGATGACACGAGAATTTTACTTGTGGCTTCAAACTGAGGTTTAGAATGATTCTGAATTCTTAAAAGTGCTACATATTCTTTGCATAATATCTATGAAAGTCAAAGGCACCGTTTTAACAATTTTTCAACTTTAACCTTTTTGGGTATGTGTTTTAAAATATTGTAATATGTCTGATTGAATTACTGGAGCAGCTTATTTCACAGGTTATGCTAAATTGTTTTAGTCAGCACAATCAAGGTTGCCTAGATTACAGAACTCCAACAGAGCATTGCTGCTAGCTTTTAGTTCCTCCCGCCACCAACCAATTGAAGTGTATCTTGTTGCATCCTTTGTCTAGATGCAGCTGATTTCTGCCAATGAGGTAGATAGTCTTGTAGAACATTGCTGAAAATGTGATAAAGGGATGAATTTCAAGTTAGTAGCAATTGACATTTTGGTAGTTTTATGCACTTTAAGAAAAAGGTAAATATAGCAAGTCATCTGATAATTACTAAACAGCTACATCACCTTAAAAAAATCAGCAACGCAGATTACAGTATACCACTTAGAATTTAATCATGCCTATATTTACAGATTTGGATTTCATCCCTTTATATTGAATTGTTTTTAAGAATGTATTCTGTAATGTTTTAGTATTTGTATTTTGTATGCAATCCTATCAGTAGCATGACAACAAAATCAAAGCATTCATACAATATTCTTGATACAGATCAATGTGGTTTGCAACTGATAATTATCATAAAATACAAATCTACCGTTCTTCAATTTGGTGAATTCTAAAAATGTTTGATTCTAATATGATATTTAGTGGTCACAACAAATCATGTAATTGATTTTAGGAGCAAGAAAAGAGCAATCTGAATAGAATAGTTATTAAATCGATTATAATTTTCTGTTGACATGCTAAACATTAAATGTTGATACTTCCTAGTTTCAAACTTCAGTTTGATTTTTTTCACAAGACTTCATACATTTGCCAAGAATAGATTTTGATGGGCAAAAATGACTGAATTACCAGAAACCAGGCCTTAATTGTCTATTGCATTTTCTATAGGGTATTTTAAAATCTGAGCTTAAGTGCACATTGTAATTCCTTTTTAATCCATGTTCTGAAGGAACGTACCAGGGACAATGGGCTGGAGGAATGCGTCACGGATATGGTGCACGCCAGAGTGTGCCATTTGGAATGGCCACAGTCATCCGTTCGCCACTACGCACCTCGCTCGCATCTCTTCGAAGCGAACAGAGCAATGGCACAATTCTTCATGATATTGCTGCTGATAGTCCAGCCGGGACAAGAGGTGGGTTTGTCCTCACCTTTCACAGTGATACAGAATTAATGACTGGTAAGAAAAAGGGCTTTTTCAGAAGAGGATCGCTGCTGGGAAATCTAAAGCTCAAAAGATCTGAGTCCAAGTCCTCTCTGGCTAGCAAACGCAGCTCTGCTCGGAGTGAAGCATCAATGAGTAGAATAAGTTCAGCAAATAGTGATGCTAATTCGACAATCAGTTTTGGAGAAGGTGATTCTGAATATTTACCGGTAGAAGATCATGTTGATGCTACTACAACTGAATCGTATATGGGGGAATGGAAAAATGATAAACGCAGTGGGTTTGGTGTAAGTGAGCGCTCAAATGGTATGAAGTATGAGGGAGAATGGTTGAATAATCAGAGGAATGGTTATGGATGTACTACCTTTCCTGATGGCACAAAAGAAGAGGGAAAATATAAAAATAACATTTTGGTTCGAGGAAAGAAAAAGCACCTTATACCCATTAGAACCAGCAAAATTAAAGAAAAAGTGGAGAGAGCAATAGAAGGAGCACATCGAGCCGCAGCAATTGCCAGAACAAAGGTGGATATAGCAGCTTCAAGGTGAGTAATCATACAGTGTAGGTTTGCTGTGCTCTGACTAACTTCTGAAGGTATTTTGAACGTTATTAATATGAGCATAATCTGAAAATATTTTTAAAATTTGCATTTAAGATAAAAATACAATGAGATCTGGTTCTTACAACTTTTGTGTTGTTCTCTCAGTGTAAATATTTAATGAAGGAATGCAGATTTAGAAAATATGATGAACACTTTTGTTTTTGAATTTCTATCTCTTAAAATGGATGACTCAATAATTACATCTCCTCAGCCTGAGGCCACATATTTCAGAGATTCTACTTTTCTGGTTTTTAAGTATATTGTTCTTTAACTGAAATTAACCCACGAAGAACTAATCTTCCTTTGCATTATTCAAAATTTTTTTGCTTTCAGGACTTGCTGTGAACTCTTACACATTGGCTAATCAAACTATTTTAAGCTATGAGTGAGAATAGCAATGGATATCTCCACTTCTTGCCCATAAAACAATGTTGCTTCTGTTGAACAACTTCTTTTTCCTTGCCTGACCCGTAGCTGAAATTGTTAATTTATACATTTGGAAAATTACAAATGTAACTTTAAAGAAGAGTTTTAAAGCCATTTGAAGTTGCTTCTTTCCTAGTAAATTAAGGGCTTTTCATTATGTGCTCCTGGAGGTTTGGGACTTCAGTTATTTGTAGGTTTCATAATTTAACTGATGACAAAAAAGTGGTATTTATCACTATAGCTTGCAAGTATTCAATCAAGTGATGTAACGCATTATTGCCTCTAATCTCTAATTTAGTTGTGCCTGGCTACCTTCGAATTGCAATGTAATGATGCCCTGTGATATTTTGTCATACTTATGTTGCTTCCTTTCCTCAATAAAATCATGACACATATAATAGTTGTACTTCTCACTTTGCCCATTGAACCAATGATCTTATTCCTGAAACAATTGAAATGAAAAATGCATTATTTTTACCAGATATGAATATAGTGTTTTGATACAAGTATTGAGACTAATAGAAGACACAGATGACTAAAGCATTTAATGGGTTAAATAGTGATAGAAGAGAATTCAGAATAAGGCAGTGTAACCTTCAAAAGTAAAACTTGATTTTGATAGTGATGTCAGAAGCGCCTCTTATAAATAACCTCATTAAGAATTAGAATTACTGGAAAAGTGATGAAAGATTTTTGTTCAGTAACTGTATTAAGAGCTACAGAACCAACAAGTTGTACGTTATCTAATTGAATGGTGGAACAAGCTTAAGGTGCTAAATGTCCTCTCCTAACCTCAATGTTCCCAATATTGTGACTTTTGGTTTTAATGAGAAGTTCTTTAAAAAATTGCAGTGCTCCTCCTTCCTAAGGAGCCTCCTAAGAGCTTTGGACGTGAAGTCATTGAACATTTTCAAGACAAAAGTAGACTGATATTTGTAAAGGGAGTCAAGGGGTATTGGGAAGAGAGTGGGAAAGTGGTGTTGAGGCCAACTTTAAATCAGTTACGATCTCACTGAATGGTGGAGGAGGCTTAAGGGACCAATTGGCCCTGTTCTATTCCTGCTTCTTACCTTCTTGTCGATGCAACATTTAGCTGTCTCTGAAGTGCCTGTGTCATGTGACTAAAAATGTAAGTCAACAATAACAGGACCATCAATTTGTAAATCTTTAGAACTCTGAAATATGGCCCTAGATTACACAGTGAGCTTCTTTATCATAGTTATCAGCATGTGTTGCTTGTAAATAATTTACATTTCTTATTTTTTGCTTGCTTACATATAAGTACAGCAACATTTCAGTCCTCATCAATCGCATAATTTTCTGTGAGTTATCAGATGTATTAATAATGACAGTATTATGTGGTTTAAAAATTGTACCGACATCCTACAAGCAAATTTTCTGGGTTTTTTTTAGAGTATTTGAAAAGCAATTTTCTATCTGGGATTGTTAATGGAACAATTTTGTAGTTTAACTGCAGCAATATTTTTAACCTGGCACAAACTATGTGGCATTTTCTACAACGCAGAATATGTGCTTCCTTTACTTCATGTACACAATAATAGCTATCCCTGTTTCACAATGTCCCGACTTCATATGACAGATCTCTGACATTCCATGGCATGAATCCCAATTCAGTATCAAAGCCCCACTTTGGCTTGAGAATCCTTTTAAATTAATATATCTTATCAATTGCAGTGCATTAGTTACTGTAGGGAGTTATTGAACTTGCTTGGAGCTTATCAAAAATCCAAACGTGCAGCTAAACCATATTCTGCTGGTATAGTTCCTACATTTGAATGAAATTCCTTCTTCAACAGTTATAACAATTTGTACGTCAGATAGGAGCAATACAAATATTAGATGCTTAAAAAAGGATTTTATTGATGAGCAATACACTCACTATAAAATGCAATCCTTCTTGTTCTAAAAGAAGATGTTGTAATATATTCAGTCAGATTGAGTTGCAGTGGGTTCTTACTTTTGCTCAGTTGCATAAGCACTTAAAAGCTGCTGCATTAGAAGCATACATCAATGTCATTTTGTTTTCTTCCTTTCTGCCCACCACTCCCAAACCCCAGATATCTCACACCAAGCACTCTGCCAGGATTAAAGTGCATTGTAAATAAGTCTTAAGTAGATGGCAAAGCTAGGCTGAAATGCAACAGCCTTACAATTTCATTATCTCTGAGGGGAAATGTATGACATTTGAAACCTTTTATCATGCTGATGTTGAAAATGGGAATATGTTTTTTTTATCTGTTTTCAAATTAATATTCTCAAAAATATTAGTTAATTATATTAGGGTGAATTTGCAATGCAACAGATGTTAATGGAATACAGAATTCTGAATCCACCCACCACCACCTCATGGTGGTTGCTAACGTCTTTGCAAGAGTGGGAAGATCTCCAAAAAGAATTTAATTAAATCTAGCATTCAGTTATTTGTTTGGAATGGTTCAAGGCTGACTTTCCTGGGGAAAGAATTCTGTAATGCCTATAACATGAAAGTAAAGACAAAGTAGCAGAGCCCTGTGTTGCCAGGTTTCTATCTCCTTTAAATTGCTGAAGATGAATAGAGCCCCACCACAGGAGGCAGAACAAGGCTTGTACTCGCAGAGGGCAAAATTGAAACGTAGTCAGGCAAGAAGGAATGTTCCTAACTGCCTAGCCCCACATGTCCATAGTTTCATGGTTGCACATCCAGCTGCAGAAGCTGATGGGTGCCCTTGGACTCTTGGCTCTTGGGGAAGTAAGCAGCATTGCTTAAGGAAACACCATATGCCCATAGTGGTGAGCCCAATGATCTGAAGCACAGAGGCTTTTCAAATACTGTGGCCTGAGAATTAGACTATGCCAGCCAATTCTGCCTTCCTAAGCCACTCAGGTTTGTGGCTCTGGCTAACTTTCCAGCCCAGCTTCCTTGTACACTCAATGGGTGTATGTTCTGCAGGCTTGAAATGCCATGAAGCCCAGTAGTCCTCGTTATGATTCTTGGTCAGTTTGTGTTTTAATCAAATGGAAGCAAGGTGCTATACTTACAAATTGGACCCTTATACACAATGTAAAGGTTTATACTTGACAAGTGAGCACTCAGTTGAGGGACTGAAGTGGAATCACGTGCATACCAATGTGTATAAGTGCAAAATGATGCACTTAAGGAGAAACAGTATCAGGAGGGAAATATAATCCGAACAGTACTTGTTTAAATAGGGAGAGCAAAGCAGTCTAGGGCATCTACAGTCACAAATGGTCAGCAGGATAGGTTGCTGAGGAGCTTAATAAAATGCATATGGTATTTTGCTCTGTAAATAGGTGACCTTGACTACAAAAACCTGAAGTCATGCTAAATATTTAAAAATTGGAAATGAAGTATTATGGTACAATTCTGGACATCACACATAAGATAGGATGGTTAATTGTCGGAATTGTATAAAAATTGGAGCTCAGAAACTGGCCATTTGGACTACGTGTGTGTGTTTACGTTCCACATGAGTTTCCCCTCACATTGTTTACTTCATCTTCCTCATCGACTGATCCTTCAGTTATTTTTACTCCTATGTGCTTGCGGCTTTCTCTGAAATTCATCTGTTATTTGTGGTGGTGGGCTTCAAATTTCTGTAAGCAGAAACTGATGCTACTTGCCAATGATGTAGCATTTATTGACGATTATTGTTTTTACCCTAATGGAAACAACATCTCCGCATCTGCCTCTTAAAACACAACATTTTAAAGACCAGTAACAAGGTATATCTTAGTCTTCTTTAAAGGAAAGCATCCCTGCCCAGGTGGCCTTTCTTCACAATGGTACCATCTCATTTCTGATGTCATCCTTCAATTTTCCTTTTTGTAAGATGGAGACCTGAACTATGCATTGTACTCTTAAATGTGATCACTGCAAGATGCTTTCTAGTGTAAACAACTTCTCTGCTTTTGAAATCGGTTTCTAGTGTTTTGTTTGCATTTTTGTAGTTCTGTCAGCTTTGTGTTGTGTGTGTAATGTTTTGTACATCTGTAATCCTCAATCCCTTTGTGTTTCTTCTCTGCTTAGATTCTCTCCCTCCTGCATGACTCATTAATTTTAATTTTTTTTATTCCTGATACCAAATACACACCCTCGTTTGTAAAAAATTCTATTTTCTTACCTATACTGCTTTCACATTCTTAGAAACTACCTACTATGCCTTCCACTTGGTACCATATATTTAGATTGTGATAATATGTTTCCAATTTACAAATTCAAACAATTTGTGTAAATGTCCCTATGGAACACCTCTCACCATCCTCTGCTATTCTGAATAACTGTCTTTGCCTTCTATTTTCTCTCTTCTAACAGCTTATTATGCAGTCTGCTACTTGACCCCAGATTCCATGTGCTCTTACCTTGAATCTTGAGTATACCATAAGTACCTAACCCTTTTGAAAGTCTATATTCACAGGCTGAGAGAGGGCCCTAATGCTGATGCTCATTATTGTTGCTTCACACTTGTAAAAGATACATGAGTTAATGGTGCCCCTTCAAAAATCTCTTCACATAAGAACATATGAAAATAGGAACAGGTATAAGCCACTCACTCCCTCAAACATGCCTTGCAATTTAGCAAACAATCAGTGTCTACAAGAGTGTTTAAAGTGCAAGGGATATGACATAAAATTTGAAGTCAGCTAGATAAATGGATGGTAGCGGATCAGTTGCAGCTTCTCTGACATGGAAAATGTTTGGCACTTTTTTTGGGTGCCATCTTGCACATTGCTTACTGCATCCATGTAGCAAAATAACAGATTTTGAGTACGACAAGGTTCCTATAAGATTTCAGAAAAATAAGTATTAGTGAATAAATGGAAGAAAGTTTTCTGTGTACACAACTATTTACACTCAATCCCTGATCCAGTTTTCTTCATGAGCTAATGTCGTCATTGGGACTGGGGATGGCAAGAAGAGGGGTGTAAAAAGCTGCTTCATAGTGCATTCTCTTATCATTAATTTCGTAGATGAAATGAATTAGTTTGAGAAAATAGACTTTGGAGTTCTGTGTATTAAAAGACTGCAGTTGGAAGCATACCATCATCGATCCCAGTGCTGTTATTCTAATCACTGTACTGCACATTAGAGATGCTTAATCTCTTCCTTTGGATACTGAATCCAACTACACATATTCTGAGACTACGAATTCTGCTATTTATTGATGTAATCTACCGCCCTTTGATAAGGATAGATTAATGGGCTGAAAGATCATATTTTTATTATCATTTGTTACAATATTTCTAAAAATGTTTAACATTTTAAATTTAAAAGCCTCAAATTGGCATCTATTTAATCTAAATTATCAGATAGTTTAAAATTGAAATACTCGATCTGTCAAATTCTGTAAAAATTTCAGTTTGTATCTTTGTAATTAGTTTAACATGTAGATTACAACAAATAGAATAGTGATTCAGTTCCGGAAATCTAATGAACTATTTTGTTGCTATTCTGGACTTTTTTAATCTTGGGTGATTTAGATGCCCAAGAGATCACAGTAGTTTTTGTATTCTGCATGGAAATGTCCTTCCTTGTGTTACAAAATGAAATATACCAACAATAATTATAATATGACTTGTGCAAAGTACATCTACTGATATGGTCATGTTATAGGAACATTCTAAGTATGATTGAAATGCCCAGCTTTTTTTTTATAAACTGTAGTGACAGCTGACCAGAATTAGAGGTTAATTTTATCATGTGATTTTCATGGTCAGATGTGTAAATAGAAGTCTTAAAATGGTAATAGTAATCAAGAGGTTTTTTTATACTGTATTTTGTTGCAATGACTTGTAAAACAAATATAGTATGCAATACACAAAATTTATTATTAAGGTTAGGTGGAATGCCTTAACTAAACAGTGGATTTTCATGGTGTTCTGGAGTGCATTTTATTACTTTTACTGAGTCAGAAACAATTTATTCATATGACATTGTTGCATTCTTCCCCTCTGTTCATAAACTAAAATTTGCAATTTCATTAACGTTGTGCTTCCAAAGTTAAACCATACTTTTTTTTAAGTGTCATCCTGGCATAAAAGGCTAGGCTTATTTTGAAGATAACTATTTGTAACTATCCGTTGTTTTATTTGCATGCAAGAATGTTACTATAATAATTTAAAATGCAAAGGCAATTGGAAACCTGAATACTGAACTGTATTTGGTATTTACTAAGAGCTTTCTGCACCATCATAATTTAACAGAAAATAAGTGCAGAGTTCCGTATGTACTGTTTATGTTTAAAAAAAAATGTATTATTGATGGAATAATGGCAAGCCTAGGAAATTCCTATTTGCTGGCCCAGATTTTGCAATAAAATATAACCAAAATCCAATCAGTGTCTACCATCATTAAACATCGGACAGCAATTTTCCATTTATCGCACATGTGTAGTTACATGTGGAAATTAGGAAGTTGCTGTTCACATGGTTCAGTCTCTTCAGAATCTGGTGTACCACTGCCTCAAAGGGATCTGCTGTTGAAACGTTTTTGTCTGATACCCACTGACTTGCCAAAAAGGTTCTCTTCTCATGTCAACAGGATAATGATCTCTTAATTACTGGCAAATGACTCCTGGTACTGAAAATGAACTTTTTTCCATGTAATTTCATTCACACAGATTTTTATTATTGTTGGAGATGAAAAAGAACACTGTTCTAATTTTATTTTACTTTTTTGTGTCGTTTGCGTTCTTGGGTCCAACAGCATGGAAATGGCCTTTTAGTCAGCATGGACGTGATGGGCCATCGAGTATTTATCTAAACTAATCTTATTTTCCAGACTTGGCCCGTGGCCTGCTATGCTTACATTTGAAACAAAAAGGCAATGGAAAACTGAATACTGAACTGTATGTGGTATTTACTCAGAATTGTGTCTGCACCATGTGACTGTTGCGAGAAAACTTGTTTCCAATAGCCTATCAGGCAGTGTATTTCCTATTTCACCCTCCTAGATGAAGAAAAATCTTCCTTAGATCTACTGTAAGTCGCCTATCCCTCACCTTAAACCACTGCCCTCTGACTATAGACACCCCATGCTAAGGGGAAAGGTTTCTCGTGATCTGACCTATCCTGTGTCCCTCACAATTTTGTATACCTCAATCAGGTCCCCCCTCAGCCTTCTCCACTCCAAACCCAGCCTATCTAGTCTCCCCTCATGGCTGAAGTACAAATCTTAACAAATCTCCTCTACACCCACTCCAGTACAGTCACATCCTTTCTAAAGTGTGGTGACCAGAATTGCACAGAGTATTCCAGCTTTGGCCTAACTAGTGATCATATTCTCTCTGCTCTTATATTCTTTGCCTTGGCTAACGAAGGCAAGTATCCCATATGCCTTCTTAACCACCTTATCTACCTGTGCTACAGCCTTCAGGGATCCTTGGACATGTACATTACAGTTCCTTCATTCCTCAGTACATCCTACCATTCATTCTGTATATCCTTTCATTAGTAGTCCTGCAAAAACGCATCACCTCACATTTTTCAGGATTAAATTCCATCTGCCGTTGCTGTGTCCATCTTTTCAACTTGTCACTATTATTCTATAGCCAAGGACTACCCTCTTTGCTGTCAACAACACTGCTACCAATTTTCTTATCATCTGTGAACTTATTAACCATACTATTTCTATATTTGATATTGGATTAACTATTCTCAGTAGCACATCCTCATTTGTGCTATGTGTCAATCATTAAGAATTCTTCATTTTGACAGGTTAAGGTTGTTTTCCCCATTCACTTACCTTCCAGGTTCATTTGGAAGATATGGTGCTGAAATAGATTTCGATTGCCTCCCAGTAGAAGTCTAAATAGATGTAAGCTGGTGCTGCTTTTCACCATTGATTGCAATATTTAGACTATATTTTTTTCCATTCCCTTGGTCCAATAGACCCTTTAAACGAATGCAGGACAATGAAATTAGCTAACTTTCCTTTAGCACTGACCACTTACAATAATCTCCCTACATCTGGTTGACATGCTTTAGGAGGCAATGATTGTACAATGAAACATGTTATCTAAAAGCACTCAAAATAACTGTTCCTCTTGAATACTGAGAACATTTTACTTTTGTTTTGCTGTTTTAAGGTCACCATAACTATTTTCTAGGTATTAAATGGGTACCCAAGAGTTCAACATAGCAGTGTGCACATCATCATTCCATGTCAGGCATGCTTTGCTCCTTGTGTTTGTAATGGCTTCTCCATAGGTGCCCAGAATGCACACCTGAAAACTGCATCATCCCCATGAATAACTGTCAATCACACAGTGCTACCATTCTTGGTAAACAACCTTAACAGGATTACTGAAGACTGCCACTGGACACCAAAGTTTCAATTGATTCACTCAACTTTATTGCAGGTGTAAAGAGGAGGATTTCCCCACCATGTTCCACATTAAATCTGCTCCTTCCGGTCACCTGCCAGATTCTGGTACATATGATTTCTAGGCCTAAAGAAAGTTGACAGGGAATTTAGTTTGGGATTTCTGCCACTTTGTGTCATTATAAGAAAGGCAAAGGTCTTTCCATATCCTTGGCATTAGGTTTTGTAACAATGGTTTATAATCTGTAAACAATCTGAACATGCTCACTTATGGATAGTGTAATGGACTTGGTAAAGCCCATTGAATGAAAGTGAACAGGTGTTGAGGTTGGAGATATAACTTCAATTTTGACACAACATTGTACTTCCATATTCTATCAGTCTGTCTACCACAAAGTTCTAATATTGCCAAAGCTCTTTATGCATACATTTTGTGGTGTTTAGTTGGTTCAGATTTCTGTATTTGCCTCTTTGTGAATACAATCTTCTCCATCTTGAAACCCATTGCTAAACTTCTAGGCTTTCCAAACAAAGTCTTGCCCTGTAAGGTTACAATTAAATTGGAACTAAAGGACTTTGGGAGGACATTCCAGATTGCATGATTCTGATTATTTCAATTAATACAAGAAGACTTGCATTGATGTTGAAGTAACTGTTGTAAATAATGTCTCAAAAAGGGTTGTTTAATTTAACAGTAGACCTATTAAGTGTTTACAGTATTTGGTTGAAGATGACCTTCCGTAGTGCAATTAACAACCCAATAATATTTAAATGTTGGTAATATTCTATCAGGGAGTATTGATGCTGGTCAGTGTCCTGTATTTAAATGGATCCAGTTGGCTTTAAGCAGCAGAATTTCTATAGTTTGTCTCAATTTTAATCTGTTAAAACCACATACGTGTATGCACTTGAAGGCAATGACTGCATAATTTTTCTTTTAAAAAAACTGGACATATTCCAAAATTCAATTGGGAGGATAGGAGATCTAAAGAAAAAATACATTCTGTTGATGTCATGGTTCTGAGTTCTGGTCCTCAATTTGGCTCCATTAATGCCTTGTTGTCCAGCACATGGATTCCATG
>JARFYF010000119.1:43222542-43240775 GCA_030265395.1 Rhina ancylostomus | reverse complement strand
TGAAAACTATTATAATATGGGACGTTGGGATGTAAAGTATGTTAGAAGATTTTATAAATGTCAGATTTCAGATGTTTTCTTTTAGTTTTTCTTTGTCTTTTTTTCTCTCTCTTAATCCAAGCTTCCAGCAGATTGAATGCCCTGTAACAGTTCATAGAAGTAAAGACCAGTTTTGTTTTTAAGAAGTGTTATCTGTTTTGTTGCTGGGGTAGGTCTAATGATTACCAGTTTATCTGAGTTCTGGCAGCTCAGTTATCAGAATTGAACATGTTTATTAATGAAGATTGATTGTTTTAATAGATGACTAGGCTTTAATGAATGGCTGCCTGGATCTGTTGCTTTAATGGCTGGTTGGCTGGGTCAGTTTCTATTGCTTTGGTGTCAAATGTTGTCAGTTAAGTATCAGATTCAGGCTGGCAGTAGCCATCACAATATCTTGCCATTGTGGTATCCTTTCTGCCAGCTTCTGTGTTGACTGTCTGATGTCACCATTCCACAGAGATCTTCTGTTCAATTCTACATTCTCGCCCTTTGGCATTTTTCCCAGCATTGGCCCATCCCATCAACTCCTGGCTGTATTGATGCTCAGTGGTAATTGTACAGTCATTGTTCATTGAAACTTTGTTACTTGACAAGTTCTGAGTTCCAAGTAGTTCCCAAAGCATAGAAATTATGCAGGACGTAAATGTATGTTAATGTTGCGCATCCAAATTTTTAAGTTGTGCAGATAGTGTGGTCAAAGCAAGTGCCTAGTTTGGTCTGGTTCCAGCACAGTTTTAATATTTTAAATCTTCATGCTCTTAACTATCACCATTAGCAGTTGGATTCTGAACTCTGGAGTGCCCTCCATAAATTACTCTGCCGCACTATGTCTCTCTTCTTTAAGATCCATCCTATCTCTCAACCAAGGATTTCTAAAGTCATCCTTAACATAATTTTGAGGCTGTAGAATTCTGAATAAAGTTGACGTGCTGTAGTGCAGTGGCAAATAAGGCTTTCATAAGAACTGAACTGTATCTTGTCCAAAGACACTGAGGAAATAACATAATTTTTCAATTCCACAAGTCACAATATATTCCTTTAATATCATTTGCAACATCACAAATTATAGAAGTTATTTTATGAAATGATACAGGCACCTTCAAACCAAGGGATGCAGTCATTAATCCAGTCCTAAGTTCAGATAACATTTAGAAAACACTTGAACTTCACATGGTTAAGCAATAAATCTATCATTTTCACATTCGTAACATTTTAATTTTCTTTCGTGATGATCCAAATACATTGAAGAATGATGTCAGCAAAATCCCACAACAGAAGTTGATAATGTCGGTCCATTTCCTGACAGTTTGTAGGTGTGAAGCAACTGAGCACTTGGCCAGAAAATCCGAACATTACCAGATGTCTTTCTATCCTTTTCCACCCAACTCTTGAGTGGAGCTTTTATTAATTGTGATTTCAGTGAAAATTCTCAGAAGAAAATACCATGATTAACTGTTATTGTAGAGAGAGTTATTATTAGAGATTTACTGGATTAGTTGCAGAAAGTAAATAATATTTGTCAAATTACTTCCTTTGAGGATTCTGGGCCCTTTGCAGTTCTGTGGTTGGAAGGTGAAGGGAAGATAGAGATTGAAGGCCCATGCTGTAAGATGGAGTGGGTGGGAGGTTTTGGGAGGAGGGATCAGGCTGAGTGGGGATTGGACCGAGTGGCTTGAATATTGCCTGTATAACAACTACATGCTTTCCTTGCTTTATTTTACTTAATGTTCAGAATTCAAGGAAATTATTTAAATAATAAAAGATTGAAGGTCTTGATTTTCCTCCCAAAGTCCATCTAAGTGTGTGCCCTCTTCTTACGTCATCTCTATGAAAGGGGAAAGAAAAGTCCTTCCATTAACACCCAGCTGTCAAACTGGCCCGCACAGTTTTCTTTGGTTCAATTCTCAGTCACATCCTTATGCTACTTTGCTGTATGTAAATTAATTTAGCCATGTTGTCCCAGGGATTTCTCCATTTGCATCAAATTCCTGATCCCAGGAAGTTCAGCTACTCGAAAGCCACTTAACTGCCAATTATACTTGGGACCCATTGGAGGAAAGCCTGAAGATATCAGCATTATCCACAGCTATATGATCAATCATGTATCACACTAAAGGGATGAAACTGACAAATCTGCAGTGGGGAATTGTTTCAAATTTATTGTAATGTTTCTGAAAAGTATTTGTGAATTTTAAGTAAACACAATTTACCCTGTCTATTCAAAAATATTCTTTAAAGCAGATGGTTCTTGTATGTGTCAAATATACAAATAGTTTGTTACATCTAGCAGATGATTAAGACCAATTTACAGCCTTACCCAAGTAATCTAGTTTAGCTCAAAACTGGATTGAAGGAATGTTGCTCCACTATGGGTGTTGTATTTTGGAACTGATGTTAAACTGAAGGTTTGTGTGTGTTTTTTTTACTTGAACATGAGAGGCTACATGGCATTTCTAAAGATGAGTGGGGGTTCTTCTGATGCCCAGCCAACACCTCGTCATTTATCTCATTGCTTTGGTTCTCTTATGGTCATTCAGTGGGATATCATTTTATCTTGTGATAGCATTCCACCCAGAGAACTGCTGGTACCACCAATGGGGCATGACCACATGTTGAAGTTCCTGCTCTCAGTTGATAACAGGAGCTCCTTCACTTCGAGGTAATGGTAATATAATGGTTAAAATACTGGACCCCCTCACCAAGATGCGGATAAAGTGTGGAAGTACAAATTCAAATCCAACTGAGGGTTGAGAAATTAAAACTTGATGAATCAAATGTGGAATTTAAAGCTATTAATAACAATGGCAGCCATGAAGCTATTGGGTTTGTTTTTGAAGTGAGCACATAAGCATAGTGATCACAGTTACTGGACTGGCATTTAAAGGGCTGCTCCACTTGATCTGAGCAGATCAGTTTAAACCCCATCATCGCATTTAAATTCAAGCAGTTAAATTAATTTGGGATAAAACAGAAATGGTGACTGTGAAGTGGTGACTGGGTCCTGTGCAGTTCTGTGGTTGGAAGGTGAAGGGGAAAATAGAGAAACCATTTCCCCTATGCCACAATTCAACTTGTAGTGTTGTAAAATGGATTGTACTTGGTGCAGAGCAGTCCATTCCAAAAGGTATGCAGAAAAGCTGTTTGGACATATGCCACAACTTCAATCTTCAATGACAACAAAGCCCCTGTCCAGATTAATAAAGGCCAGAGCAGCTGTGTTAATGCTGAAACTGCCACCTACTAGCATTCATAAAGACAATTGTGAAGAAAGTTATTTTTTTAATTATTCCCCATTTTTTACTGTATCAGTGTTTGGAAATTTAGATTAAATAGCACACATGCCTGGCATTTCCATCATTGTATGGAGGCATTATAGCAGAGTACACGTCTCTGCCTTTTCAAAGCTTTGTGCAGGTGTGTTTACAACTTGCTGGGCTACTAAGTATAATTTTCTCTCCAATGCTCTTAGATATTTGGCATGTTGCAATGAGAGAACTAGTCTGACATTGCACACATTTTTTTGCAAGTGCACCAATGAAAGCAAGGTCCAAACATGTTCTTTCTTACTGAGGTTTCTGTAAAATTAGCCAGTGACAAAGGTATTTTTTTAAAAAAAGCACTGAAGCCAGCAAATCTGTGAGAAGTATGACACAGCAGCAAAGGTACATGTCAATTATAGGTTCAGCTTAAATTAAAATTGTTTTTCATTAAGATATTTTTATTTGTCACATGTATATCGAAACACACAGTGAAATACATCTTTTTGCGTAGAGTGTTCTGAGGGAAACCTGCAAGGGTCACCACGCTTCTGGCACCAACATAGTATGCCCACAACTTCCTAACCTGTACGTCTTTGGAATGTGGGAGGAAACCGGAGTACCCGGAGGAAACCCACGCAGACACAGGGAGAACATGCAAACTCCTTACAGACAGTGGCCGGACTTGAACCCGGTTTGCTGGCGCTGTAAAGCGTTACTCTAACTGCTACACTACCAATCTTACACTGTGTATATTGATATAATAAGCTAAAGAAATAAACATGGCATATTTTACTACTAAAATATATCCCATTATGTCTATTTTTAAAAGTTTATTACATCATAATTATAGTCATAAATTGAACAAAAGATTACAATTCCAAGCAATGTTATCAAATTATATTCAACAATATCAAGCTACTGTAATAATTTGTGGTGGTGATTATGTTAGTCTATTGAAAAACTTACCACACTGTAATCCATATTTCGATGTCTAAAAGAATATTGTTTAGTTCTATATTATAGATATTCAAAGAGATACAGGATATACTGAATAGACTAATTTTACTTTAATGTTATCTTAATTCTTGGAATTCATTCAAATAATTCTCTTTAAACAACAGGAAAAAAAACTTCTATCCAAAACAGAATTTTTTTGCTCCTATTTGTCTGGAGCAAATTGTCTTATTCTTGCTTTCTTATTCTTATTCCTGCTTTCTCGTTGCTGAGGGATAAAACATCGTGGAGGACCCTCCTACAATATGATTCCACATCAAGCCCAAGTTGATTACAAGTTTAAAAGTTCCGCTGCTATGTAGCTGACACCTGCTTTGATCTTTCTGCAGAACTGCACATGCAAGGGCCAAAGCTGATGCTGCAGATGCTGCTGCACAAGCCGCTCGCCAGGAATCCGACATCGCAAGGGGAGTTGCCAGGGAATTGTCCCCAACCTTCTGCCAGCCAGGTAAACTTCTGCATTTAAACATGCAGAAAAGCTATTCACAAGATGGGTTCAAATTTATGTTTATATCACAAATTGAAATCTGGGACTAAAGAACCTTTTCTTTTTAAGAGAAGTCAGCTCATGTCATGCAAATTTGGAATAATGTGATGCACCCATGTGTGCTAACGATCAGGGTCGAATCTTTTCAGCTAAACTCATTATTTGCTAAGTCTCAAATATCTTACTAACTTCAGTTTTTGAAACCAACATTTTATTAATATTTCTGAGATATATCTGGATAATTGCTACATTTAAAAGAGGTGATTGGTTCACAACTAATGAATTGAAACAGCAGTTATTATCTGAGTATTAAAATTGAATAACAGCCTTAAAAAGTTCAGACCTATGTTGGGGAAAATCTCTTATTTTCTTGTCTGTTGGTTTTCTACAATGTTGTGTAATTTCCCATGTGAACCCTATCTCTGTGTACAAATGGGGCATCCAGTAGCTACAAGGATACCTGTTGGTTGTCATGGTAAACCATATATCCAACAGATTCTACAAACTGTCAGTATACTTTCTAAGTGTGCTTTGCTCTTTGTCTGATGCATAATGTTGTCAGGAATACACATGAACTATTAACTAAATAAGTAATCAAATTGTGCATTGTAAATTGAAAGACTTGGGTGTTTTCACATTGTGGTTGCAAATGCAATATTGCTCTTGGTTTATGAAGTCCACTTTGATTAGATAATATATTTTCAATTAGCTTCTGGGCATGTATCACATAATGTATGTACTATGTAATAACCTATGTACTTAATTAACCTATTATAAACACCCTGTCTTCTGTCAGTGGGTGGACAAAGATCTGGCAAATGGAGTATAAAGTGGAAAAATGTAATATGTCCATTTGGCAGGAAAAATAAAAGGAAACTTATTATCAGAGTGGTGAGAGATTGCAGAGGGATCTGGGACTCTTAGTGCATGATTCACAAGGGGCTAATGTGCAGGTACAGCAAGTGATTAATAAAGCTAACAGAATGTTATTTATTGCTAAGGGAATTGAATACCAAAATAGAGAGTTTATGCTTCTGTAATATAAGGCACTGTTGAAACCATATTTTAACTGCTGTGCACAATATAGGTCTTCATACTTTAAGAACGGTATTAATATGTTGGAAGCAATACAGAGGAGGCTTACTTCATCTGGGTTAAGCAGGTTGTCTTACAATCAAAGGTGGACAGGCTAGACCTGTATCTGGTGATTAGAAGAATGATGAGAGAGAACTTAATTGAAACATATCAAATCCTGAGGAATCTTGACATAGTGGACATGGAAAGGACGTTTCTTCTTGTGGGTGAACCTAGAACTAGGAGGTCACTGACTAAAAATAAGGGGTGATGCATTTGAGATTGAGATATGATGGTCATGTGATTTTGGAACTCTGCTTCCATTGCCCTTTGAGTAAGAAAGTCTGACCTTTCACTGCACAATTATTGATCCTCCCACTGCTAACACCTTTGTGGTTGACATTGGCCAGAAGCTTAACCCAAGTAGTTTTACCAAAGCAGCTTTGACAATACCTCGGGCTACAAGTGCAGGATAGACTTGCTTATTCTAAGTAATTTGTATCATGATCTTTTAATGTTTCTGTGCATATACAAGTATTCAGGAATATGCTTCTGGATGCATCTATCCATTTTAACATGCAAGAAGCTCAACGTTTCACTTTAACAGTTTTATTTTCTCACTGAATTCTATTTCCACCCCCACATCACTGACATTCTGTGACTCTAAAACTTAGAACCTATAGAATACAGCACAGCAGCTCCTCGGATATTTCAACATTTTCCTGCTCCAATAATCTCTATCACTGGAACTATCAACCCCTCAAGTTTTTTGAATGAATTACTACTCTATTCCAGCTTTGATATACAAGGCATCCTTCACAATAAGCATCCTGGAATTTTCAACCTAACAGCATCATGAGTGTACCATCACCACAATGACTACTACAAGATATGAGAAAGGATGGTTAAGACAGTTATGACCAGTATCACCAACATTTGATGGCACTTCTTGTGGGGGAAAAAAAACACTGACAAATTTATCAGAATACAAATATACTAAGAAAAATGGCCAGATCGGGTTGAGCTCTTTGCCAGAACATTCAAAATAGTTGGCATATTGATGGGTGAATAATACAAATTATGTTGAGTGTGATAGATAAAAGAAAGTAGTTTTTTGATAGCTCACTAGATCTGCAGCTGAATTCTCAGGTTCAGAGGTTCAGGTAACCACCTCCCCTCCTTCCCATCCCTCACCACTCCTCCTCACTAGTCATCAAGTACCTGCACAATGATAAGATAAGATTTCTTTATTAGTCACATGAGCATCGAAACACACAGTGAAATGAATCTTTTACGTAGAGTGTTTCGGGGGCAGCCCGAAAGTGTCGCCATGCTTCCACCGCCAACATAGTATGCCCACAACTTCCTAACCCATATGTTTTTGGAATGTGGGAGGAAACTGGAGAACCCTGAAACCCACCTAGACAAGGGGAAGACATACAAACTCCTTACAGACAGCGGCTGGAATTGAACCCAGGTCACTGGCGCTGTAATAGCGTTACAATAACCACTTCACTAGAAATATTAAAGTGCAATGCAGTCACTTATATTCAGCAAAACTTTGAGAATGCCTCTTATCTAGAGCAGGGTCCTACCATTTCTTCCATTCGGCAATAATGAACTTTTAATGATGGCAAATTTTCAAATAAAATGTAATTAATTTATGGTCTGCTGTACAAAGTATGGATAGTGGCTCACTCTTCAGACCATATGAACTGGGTGGTATGACAGTGAAACATATCAGTAGCCATTCTTTCTTCCTCCCACACAGCACCAGAACAAACATTGATTTTTTTCTGTATTTTTAGAGGATATTTTGCAGAGGCAAGGATATTGAGATTGGTGCAGTGAGTCAACTGTCACAAAAATCATTGTGTGGGGCTTTCCTGCTCTCACAATAAGTGACCTAGACAATCCATGTCAAATGACTATTTATGCAGCTTCTCCATTATACAAAGCTAGCGGAAGTTGAGAAGGACCCCTGCAGAGTTTCAGGGAAATTTATTTCACTATAATGTGCTAACCCTGTTTCATCATATTCAATTTAGGTCCACTCAATATGAATAAATTGATAATACTCAATTGGTTGTTTCAGATGACCTCATAATTCATGAATAGTAGAATGCTGTTGATAACTTTTATCAGTGAACCATCAAGCACACAGATTTGAATTTATGTATCTCCGGAGCCCTTTAAAGCCTGTCAGGTACAATAAATTGCATTGAAATGCAGCAGTGTGCATTTTTGGAAGAAACAATTAATTTTGTACCTAATGATTACTTGGTATATTTTTAACTATTACAAATACTTCAATTTATACAGTACTGCTTTTGACTTCTGAATATAAGATATCTTTATTAGTTACATGTACATCGAAACACACAGTGCCATGCATCTTTCATGTAGAGTATTCTGGGGGCAGCCTGCAAGTGTCGCTATGTTTCCAGCGCCAATGTAGAATGCCCACAATTTCCTAACTTGTATGTCTTTGGAATGTGGGAGAAAACCCATGCAGACACAGAGAGAATGTACAAATTCCTTACAGACAGTGGCCGGAAATGAACCCGGGTTGCTGACGCTGTAATAGCGTTACACCACTACACTGCGGTGTCCAAATGCTTTGAGTAGTTGAAGGTGCACCTTTAATCTTAAGAATGGCTTTAACTGCTGCTTTAACTCAAATGCATGAAAAAGATATTTCAAAAAAAATAGATTAAAATGTCAAATGACAGCTCCACTTAAAATATTTTCCACATTCCAGTGGAGGATTAAGTTCACACCTGGACTGTTCCTTGATGCCTATTTTATATTGTAAGCAGTGCTGACAAAACAGAAGAGTTTTACTTCTTGCCACAGAACCTATTGAAGTCCAGAAATCAATATCCATCTATATAATCTAGCAGAATCTAATAGTTTAAGGGCTGTAGGCAGTGTGTCCGTGGTGCATTCATGTTCTCTCC
Organism: Rhina ancylostomus; assembly: GCA_030265395.1. Taxonomy (NCBI): domain Eukaryota; kingdom Metazoa; phylum Chordata; class Chondrichthyes; order Rhinopristiformes; family Rhinidae; genus Rhina; species Rhina ancylostomus. The sequence goes on along the minus strand of JARFYF010000119.1, from coordinate 43,231,938 downwards.
GGGAACCTAGGACACAGAATTGCTTGTCATATCTGTGAAATACAACCCACTCAGGAACAATTAGAAAATTGGCAAAATCAGAATGACCAAGAATGCACTTACTTTTTTTTAAATGGAACACTGCATTGCAAAGTTATGTGGCTCTGAGCCAGATAAATCTGTAAAGCTGTTTGAAGGAAGTGTTTTGATGAGAAGCTAACTTGTAGGAATCTAAACAGGAAAAAGGGGAAATAAAGAAAGTAATGTAATAACAATGAAATAACTAACTTGAGGCCAATCCTGCTGGTTATTCAGGATCTGAATTACATCCATCAGTTGTGGTAAAAATTCTTATTCAGTGCCTTTTGGGCATTTCATATTCATCTGTGCCTGCTGTTCAAGACATATTAGGAGCACGCCAAAGTGGAAAACCGACCAAGTATGTCTTGTCCACAGGAAACAGGATAATGACAAACTATCTAATCATTGCCCCATCTGTCTTGATCATTTGCACACTGTCTCTCATACTGCTGCAAACAGCATTTATCAATCAATCCACATTCAGCTTAGGCAATGCCAGGGTCATGCAAGTAGAAATCTAATTTTATCATTGGTCCAAGCATGCATAAAGGAGCTTAAACTCAGACACGATGTGAAAATATTCCCACTCCTTGCAGGTGACGGAAGGATCTTGAGATTCAGGAGGCAGCCTGGATGTCTTCATTGCATTGTGTGCTGTCTGTGATGCAGTGACTTGCTGAGATTTATTTAACTGTGTCTCCCAGTCCCAGCACCTCTACCACCTGGAAAGAAAAGACACACTGCATGTGGGAGCAGCACAACATGCAAATTCTCCAAGTAGCAGCATCATAATTTTGAAATGTATCACTGTTCCTTTATTGCCCCAGGCTCGCTACCTAACAACACCATGTGATTGTCTTCATCACGTGGAATATACCCATTCTCAGAACTGGTTATGGCCACCTTCTCATGGTCATAAGTGAAATTCCAATAAATGTTGGTCTTACTGGCAATTGCTACGTCCCATTTGTTAATCTAAAAAGAAAAGCACATGAGCAGTCCAGTCTCCTGCAAATTTGATAGTCTACATATAGTATGACCTGCAAACAACATGAAGGTAATGATCAGATAAGCTGATTCAGTGGTTTTGTTCGAAGGGTGCTTTGACCAAACTTCCCTGAATAGTGACTTGGGGTCTTTTCTATTCAATTGATTGTGCAGCCATGGTCACCACTTAACATTTCATCCCAAAGAGAGTGGTCTTAATACTAACACCTACAAAAGAGGTGGAAGAGAGTCGTCTGGGTTTGAAATGTATGATATACAGAATATAACCCTGACCTAATGTGCAGGCATTTTGTGGCATTTTTATAACAGTGGATGATGATGTATTTTAGTTGGATTTCAGCAGTCCTAGGTGGCCAGGAGGAAAAAAGGTGGCACCTGATATTTGGCATCCAAATGGAATGACTCCCCAATCCCACTCTCTCCTGCTTCCATCATCCCCTCCTCCTTTCCCCCCTTCTAAATCCCTCCAAACCACCTTGATTGCTCAGAACTACTTCCATGGTAAAATGCTGTTAAGATTATGCAATTCCGATCAGCAGGACATCTGTCCCCATTATTAATGAGTTATTCAGCTATTTTCAGCCCCATCTGCACCCTCCACACTTACCCATAAATGAAGTCAAGTTCATCACAATGCATTCTCTACAGACTTGTGGTGGAGTGGCAGCCTGAAGGAATAGCTGCATAATTTCAGCATGGTAGTGTTTGTCTTTCTTTCTCTGTAAAAGGAAAATGTATAATCGTGAGAGAAAACAGCAAGAAATGCTGAGTGGAATTTCTGCTAGAATGCCTTCATTTTGCTTCAGTACAAAATTGCCTGAAACCAGTGGAAAAGGTCAAGGAATTACCCATGCAATAAAAAAGCATTGGACTGGAAACCTTCACATCTCCCCTGCCCCAGCTCCCATCTCCCAACCACACAGGCCACAGTTGTTATAGTTGTGACTTTTCACTAATTGTCCCTGTTTAAGGCCTTCGAGGTAGCTCTTTGAAATTAAGATTTTTAGAAACAGAGATCCGAATGGCCATACTTTTTTAAAACAATCCAAAATGCATTCATTTATGGTATATTATGTATTTGGCAATATTAAAATTAGTTTTAGCTTAAATACTTACATTGGACCAAGACTCAATATTGTGCCTAGATTGCTTGTTGAACCTAGCATAGAAATTCTAGCCACTATTTGTTGAGTATTTCCTAATTATATTTGAGATTTTGCTCAGCATGTCCAAGTTAATTGTAACACGTGATTCTTATAAATGAGTCTTTTGTATTTCCTAGTTTGAAGTGTAGCGGTTAACATAATGCTTTACAATGTCAGCGATCTGGGTTCAATTCCGGCCACTGTCTGTAAGGAGTTTGTACGTTGTCCCCATGTCTGTGTGGGTTTCCTCCAGCTGCTCCAGTTTCCTCCAACATTCCAAAGACGTACGGGTTAGGAAGTTGTCGGCATGCTATGTTGGCGCTGGAAGCATGGCGACACTTGTGGGCTGCCCCAGAACAGTGTGTTTCAATGTACATGTGACTAATAAAGATATCTTATTTTATATACTAAGCATTAGATTGATTAGAAATACCACACAACAACATTGATCTTGTGTGCTTTGAGAAAGGGGAAATTGTTGATGCATTTTCCACTTAAATGAGCCAAAATTTGAAAAATAAAATGAAGGAGTATCAAGAATTTGTGGAGGCATGCCTAATAAGTAGTTTACTTTTTGTGGTAACTTGACAGTCTGCATGTGTAAAGTTATTCATAACAAGCTTGATTACCAGGGCAAGGGCATTTGCTTATATACCTCCCTACTCTCTACCTTTCCCTGTTAACATTCTATTCATTTTCTATATGTTAAAGCAAGCCTAAATATTTTGATTTTACAGTTGTCTTATTATCTTTGTAAGGGCATTCATCGTGAACCAGCAAAGAATTTGTAGTGCTTGACAGTAGTTACAAGGTAAATTATTACACAGGGCATCATAGGACATTTCTGAGACATCACCTAAATTCAGTTTGGTCTATCTTATGATAGCTCAATATCCAGCTGCAAAAGATGTTGCTACCTTCTATACCAATTCATTAATCTTGGACATCCTGCTGTCTACATTCTAAGATGCTGTATTCAGCTACAAATGTTCAGAATCTTGAGTTGAGATCACATCCAAACTACACTAGGTCAGATGGGTGCTGGATAATTTGATAGAGTTATCTGGAATACTTAAAAGTAACTGGGACCAATTTCTCAGGCAAAAATTCCAGGTTCTTTGTTTAATGTGTAATTATTTAACCTGACCATTCAGTTTTTCTTTCTCCTGCACTTTCCACAGAACACCATCGCCAACCCTGCTTTTGTTCAGTGTCTGAGAACCATACACTGTCCAACATTTGATGTTGGACATACATCGGCAGCGATAACTCATAAATCAACTCCAAGTCCTAATTTTTAACCTTGATAGAAGTGGTGTGACTAAGGAACAAGTTAGGCATAAACTGTCCAGCCTTCTACAGTACTTAAGCAACAAACTAGTGCATATTTTATCTCCCCCTTTGAAGGCCTAATAATTATCCTGGGGCCTGACCAGGTGTATCATTGGATATTATGGGAAGCAAGAGAGGAGTTCGTTGCAGCCCTAGCATAGATTTTTGTATCTTTGTTAGCTACAGGTGTGGTACTGAAAGACGAGAGGATAGCTGGTGTTGTGCCTTTATTTAAGAAGGGCAGCAAGGATAAGCTAGGGAATTCCACCCCTGTGAACCTTATATCAATGCTGGAAGAGTTGTTGGAAGGGATTCTGAGAGACAGAATTTATTTGCATTTGGAAAGACAAGGACTGGTTAGGGATGGTCATCATGGCTCTGTGGATGGGAAATCATGCCTTACAAATTTGATTACTTTTATTGAAGAGGTGACCGAGGACTGACGAGGGCAGAGTGGTTGATGTTGTCTACGTGGACCTCTGCAAGGCCTTTGACAAGGTCTCCCTTCCTAGGCTGGTCCAGGAGGCTCAAACACATGGGATCCAGGCTGAGTTAGTAAACTGGATACAAATTGTCTTGGTGTAGGAGGTAGAGGGTGGTAGTGGAGGCTTGTGACCAGTGGTGTGCCACAGGGATTAGTGCTGGATCCTCTGTTGTTTGTCATATATATCAATGATTTGGATGAAAATGTAGGTGGCATGATTAGTAAGTTTGCAGATGACACCAAAATTGTTGGTATAATGGACAGTGAAGAAGGTTTTCTCAGGTTAGAACAGGGTATAGATCAACTGGGAAAGTGAGCAAGGGAACAGCAGATGGAATGTAAGGAGGACAAGTGTGAATTGATGCATTTTGGGATGTTAAACCAGGGTTGGACTTACACAGTGCACAGCAGGGCCCTGGAGAGTGTTGTTGAACAGAGTGATCTTGAGGTACATCGTTCCCTGAAAATGAGTACACAGGTGGACAGGGTAAAGAGTAGGGCATATGGCATGCTTGCCTTTATTGGCAGAGGCATTGAGTATAAGAGTGTTGGAACGTCATATCACAGTTGTACAAAATGCTGCTTAGGCTGCATTGGGAATTTTGTGTGCAGTTCTGACCACCACACTGCAGGAAGGACATGATTAAGCAAGAGGGTACAGAAAAGATTCACAAGGATGTTGCCTGGATTGAGGGCTTGAGTTATAAGGAGGAATTGGATAAGCTAGGTCTGTTTTCCCTGGAGCAAAGGAGGCTGAAAGGTAACATGATATAAAATTATGACAGGCACGGATAGGGTAGATAACCAGTGACTGTCTCCAGTGATAGGCATGTCTAAAACCAGAGGGCATAGATTAAATGTGAGAGGGAGGAGGTTTAGAGGGGATCTGAAGGGCAAATTTTTCACACAAAAAGTAGTTGGTATCTATATGAGCTACCGGAGGAGTTCATGGAGGCAGGAAGAGTAACAACATTTGAGACATCTGGACAGGTACTTGAATGAGCAGGGCCTAGAGGGATATGGAATTAATGCAGGCAAGTGGGATTAGTTTAGATAAGCATGTTAGCATCGACATGGTGAATGTGTTTCTATGCTATACAACTCAATGTGTTTTGATTTTCTCCCCTGCCTTTTGTATTGTTGCTGTATTTAATTTAATTTTCATCTGGTATTTTGCAATGACAGGGACATTAGGATAGAATTTATCCACTTACTGAGCTGTGGTAGTTGTCCATAACAGTTTCAAGTGATAAAATAACCACCTTTACTTAAGAAGACCCTCCTTAATTCAGAAGCAAAGTCTTCCAAAAATTTTCTTGGTTGGTTCTGTGCAGAACAAAGATTTGCATCAAGCATTTGGTGCTAAAATATATTTCCAGGATGTCTATATAATACTTTCTTTCACTATTTAATCAGGAAAATAAAACAAAGTGGGAATATATGGCAAAAATAACTTTACACAATTGCAGAAATTAAAGACTTGAATATGTAAGGCTTCAGTGGTCAGTGAATTTACTTGGTTACCTAAAACAATTGGACACAAATATCAGTTACGTTATCTGACAAAGGGGTCAACAAACCACTGAGTATTGTAAACTGCAGGAGGCTGGCTAATTTTATAAATCAAGCAGCCATGCTTTGCAAGATCAGCAGCAAATAAAATGCAACCTAAGTTTAAAAAAAACATACACGTCACTTCAGAATAGAGCACAAACTACCCAGAATAATGACTTCCACTATATTTGATCAGCAGGTACAATTGGTACAGAAGTACCAGTCAAGCAGTAACAAATACAGTTCAGTTGCAGAGTCAGCACACTGCACAAACCCTTTTAGGTCTTTTGAGACAAATGATGAGCTAAAATGTTGCTAAATGCAAAAAAAAACTCCACCATTTTCATTCTGGTTCACTACCACACAAGTATAAAGCATTTCTTCAAATACCTGCTTTTGTTATCCAGCTGAACTTGGTATTAAAAAATTCTGTGAAGAGTTTTGGTTTATTTTGGAACCTCTGTAATAAAAACATCTTCTCCCTGCATTAATTTTGGTATAGTTCTACTGCAGCTAAATTCCACCCTTCAGCTCACCACCAAGGATGCGTCTGATTTTTTTTTTGATTCAGAGGGTCCAACTTAAGCAAGTTCCCAGTATGTGACGCTTGGAGTTAATAGTGCATTAATAAACATCAGGCCAAATAAATGCAGAACCATGAAGAATTGTTCCCATTTAAGACAACCCACACAAATGTTTGTTTTAGCAAATGATCATTGTTAAAGTATGAACTTTGTATTGTAGTAGTATTGCAGCATAAGATGCTTGGGTAGTCTTACTGTGAAACCAAGAATTCAAGTTATTGATTTTTAGTTTTAGTGACAGACTCAGAATTTGACTAGATGCCTCTGGGTCAGGAAGTTGTGGGTTTGAGCAGATTTGAGAGACTTGAGTTCAGAATCATTGCTGACACTGTGGTATTGAGGGCAGGGGATGAAAGCATGTATATTAGAAATAAGTGACAGTCTATGATCTCACCGAATGGTGGAACAGACTCAAGGGTCTAAATGGCCAATCCATTATCCTATGACTGCTGCAATGTTGGAATCCGGCGCCTTTCAGATGAGATGTTAAACTGAAGCTTCATTTGTCCTCTTGGGTGAATGTAATCCCTTGACACTTTTTGATAATAGCAAATGGTTCTCTGCTATCCTAACCAATATTTATCCCTAAAGCACTATCACTAAATCAAATTATCTGATTATCATCATAGTGGTATTTATTTACTTATGAGGTGCACAAATTTGCTGCTATGTTTCCTACATTACCACACTAAGTACTCTTTAAGAAGTAATTCCATTGACTGTAACCACTTTGTTAGGGAGACCGTGTTTTTGGGAGTGCATCGAGTGATTAACTTGTGCCAGTTGATCCACTGCAAATTTTGCACACAGTGCTATAAGCTTAATACCATGGCTTCAGCAATCACCCAGAACTAACTGTACTGTTGCTGGCCTTGGACTATCACCCCACTTCTTAGCTGGTGAACACCTGTTCAAACAAGCTGGGGGAGGGGGGAGGGATGAAAGTCAATCTGTATACCTTAAATTAGAGAACCTTTGTGACAGACAGAAATGGTGAAAGTCTTTGGGCTTGCAGTTTACCATGGCTTAACATGCCTGAGAGCAACCACACAGATTTTCCTTGGAGGCCTATATAATCTAAAGAAGTAATCTGGACAATCATGAGACTATTCGATCAGTGAGAGGAATCAAACCATAAAGACTTGCAGGAAAGCGTTCAGTAACCTCTTGCATGTGATCAAAATCTGAGGAATGCATCCTCAAATCCCATTTCCCATTAACTACACCAAAAGCCACAATGAAAGCAGTCTCTTGCCCGAGACCTCAAATCTACATTTATTTATCCCATCACACTCGTACACAATTGTTGCTACTCTAAACCTCACACCTTCATCTCTCAAGTTGCAAGTACACTACAACTGTGGCAGGCACATTACCCAAAGATATTGCATGCCACTCACTGAGGTACTAAATTCTTTCTTGTGGCAGCAGAGAACCAGGAGGCAACAGGTAACCCTTCAAAAGGATAAACTGCTGGCTACAGTTGGAACAGCTAAAATAAAGTTTATTGAAAATATCCAAGACATCCTAGCTGGCCTGGAGCATCGACTCAGCAGCAAGAAAGTGATGAATACACCAGATCTGATGCCTGCAGCTGCACTGTGTAACGTGGAAGTCACGTAATAGGTTTTAATTTGCAGGTGCTGAATCACTGGCATAAGACACCCAAAGAAATGCAGCGCAGTTCCCAAATCCCTAGAGGGTAAGGTTGCACAAATTCTGCAGAGAACTCATGAGGCTATCAGTGGACCGTCTACAAGCAAAGGCCAACAAGCATGCACAGTAAAATGCTTAGACTTGCCAAAAAGCAAGTGCAATGTCAAGAGGGAACATCCATCTCCAATTTTGCACAAGGCAAATTGTGGAGCACGAGCCCTTCCTCCTTAACATACAAGTGTAGATTGCACCATTTTAAGACTTGTGGACCCAACCATCGTGCAGCATCTAATGTTTCATATTCCATTTTAGCATAGTCTAAGCTTGGTGAGTTCTGCTTCAGTGGAAGCTCCTACTTCTGTCAGCAAGCTCAGACCTTCGAGAGTATCATGCATTCTAGAAATGAGACTGTCAATGGATTACAAAAATTTGACGTCACTGCCTCTTTAGAGAGGTTTGCAGTGTCTCCATGTGGCATCAATCTGATGGCAGCACTCATTTTCCCATTCTCCAGGTCTACAGGCACAGTGGTGGAATAGGAATGATGTGATTGCTCTACAGAGAACTGGCAGGGTCACAATGAGCTGAATGTTCCCCTCCAGTGCCACCATGACTTTGAAATTATATTTACTGGATTCAGATTAGTTGGTATAACTAGCCAGAAAGAGGCTCCTGAAATTGCTTCCATTCCTCTCAGCTTCTCAGCTGATGGTGAGGTCTAAGCTTGCCATGTTGCCAGGATATTGAGTATACAGCATACAAGGACAAGTTGAAGACACAGTCTTCCACCCACTAGAAGACACCTTCAGAACAATCCAAGCAGTAGAATAATTGTTTCTGAATGGTAGTACTCTGACAATGATGTTGCTTATGAGCTTTGGAATGGAATCAGGAACTAGACAATGAAAGAATTGACCTTCAGACCTTTTGGTCTAACATGATGGCTTAAAAATGGAGGTAGATAGTTCCAAAATAAGAGCATTACAACTTCTACCAGGATGATGGGCAGTGACGATGATGACCTTCTGTATCTGGCTACACATTCAGAAAATAAAATCTTTCGTGATTGCAGAACTTCTCAGGAAGATCAACCTGAGGAAGAGGAGAGAGAGAAGGGCTCTCATCAGGAGGCTCTACCCTTCTCAGCATACAAAATTAACATGTTTGCATTGAATCATATCCTGCAGCATTGGAAAATACACGCTTCAATAATCATGTGTTTTCCTTGTCTGTTCCCTATTACAGTGGTGTGGTGGAAACTGAGAAATGGTGCAGACTTCCACTGCACCAGCCCAGTGAGTCCAGTTATTGAATATAATGGCCATGAGTTTCACTGAGCCTGCTTGGTGGCTGCATCTTGTAGCAATTCCCCATCAACAACACCTAAGTGAAACAATTATCTTGCGCTTTTCATCTTGTTGAGGTGCACAAAGGAAAACTGTTCCTGGGAAGCCCCTTCATTGATGGGGTCTCCTGATGCGAACCCCCCCTCTCTCTCCTCCTCCTCAATTTGCTCTTCTCTGTGAGCCCTCTCCTAGTTCTATGTAATACACTGAACAGTGAGAAGATGCCC
>JARFYF010000119.1:43091679-43103179 GCA_030265395.1 Rhina ancylostomus | reverse complement strand
AACTGGAAATAGCAAAGTAAATGAGAAGCTCAAATAAGTCATTTATTTAAAAAAAATTGAAGGAATGACTGGGACTGAAAGCCAATAAATCCCTGATGATCTGGATCCTTGCGTTTCAAAGATGGCAGCCATGCAGATAGTGATTGCAAGGCTGTCATCTTCTAGAATTCCATACAATCCAGAACTGTTCCCCAAGACTGGAAAATCGTAAAAGCAACCTCACTATTCAAGAACAAAGGGAGAGAGAAAAACTATAAACTAGCTCATCTAACACCAGCACTAAGGAAAACACATTATGGAAATGGTAAGTGGGCACTTAGTAAATAATATTAGGATTGGACAGAGTCAATTTGGAAATATGCAAGGGAAACCATACCTGACCAAACTATTGGGAATTTTTTTTTGTGTTTCTAACCAGCAGAGCAGACAAGGATAAATGAGTTGACATGTTTTCTTTTGGTTTCCAGCAGGCTTTCGGTAAGGTATACAAGAGAATATTAAACAATATTAGAGTGCACAACATTGTAGTAACGTACTGAGCCTGTCAGAGGATTGTTAAAGACAAAATATAGTAGGGATAAACACATTATTTTCCAGGTAGGAAGCTGTAATCAGAAGGGTGCCACAGAATGCAGTGCATGAAAGTTGATTTCATGACTTACTCTTCACCATGGCAAGCAACAAGTGGTGCAGAGTTTACTATTTGGACAGCCTGCTGTATTGTGGACATTTACCCAAGCAGTACATATTGTGGTTGCAAATTTACGAATAGGGTGAACACCAGTTAGGCTTATCTGCTCTTGTATTTTGAATGAACATGGTATTTTACAAATACATACTAAGCAATTTCAATAGTTTATGCAAACCAAAGGTTCCTTTGATGCAGCAATTTCTTACTATTTTGTGGATCAGCAAATTAGGAAGCCACTCCTATCACAAGCCTACAGTTCTGAACCTTACACTTCAGTACAGTACCTATTAATTCAAATATCAGAAAGAAACAACTAAAGTGGTATGGAAACAGTGGGATAGAGTTGCTCCTCCATCAAGTTCTAACACACATCCTTACAAAATCAAAAGAAAGCCAATAGTCCTTCAGTCCTCCTATTCCTTTCAAGCTCACAGTAATGATTGCAGAGGCCAAAGTGCATTTCATTATTTATCCTACAATGCACAATGTGGAGAATATTAAAGTTGGAGAGGAGACAAATCAGTTCTCAAATGACACAAGCACTTCCAATTTAGCAACTTCGATTGCTGCAGTACATTTAGGAAAAGAATAATTTGAAAATAATGTTTGAACACATTAGAAACAACACCAAAACTGAAAAATTTGAAATCTCAGCAGGTCAAATACCAGAACAATCCTCAGCAATGATTCTCATGAAGCTCCATGAATCTATAGCATCAATGCTGCTGGACCTATTGTGTATTTTGATACCTAATTTGTATTTCAGATTTCTAACATCTACATTATATTTTAATATTTATACAGTAAGCTCCCTATATTTAAGTGTATATAAAATTAAATGGAGCCTTTTGCTAACTCCAAATGATTAAAAAAAACAATTTTACTATGTAAACAAACTGCACACACAACCTCCTCAACCAATCTCATTTCCTTGTTACTTTTTTAATTCCTCCAAATCAAAGGAAAAAGGTTGATCATAACCCATAAGGTGATTATAATCATTTGGATGCCAGAAAAGCATTGGATTTACTAGCATTGACTTCTTGTTTGCATAGAATGTGGTGAACATCTTGCTGACTCCAGGAACCTTTACATCCTTCTGATGGAAAATAGTTTTCTTCTGTTGGAGGAGGGCGCTGTAAGTGACTGCTGTGTAACTGTCAGTTTCCGCATTGTGATAGAGGCGAATCACATAACCTTTAGTGAGGAGATGCAATACCATGGGACTTAAAAAAGTAAAAAATCCAATTACGCCACAGAAAGCAACTTGTAGGGCAGGGCTCTGAATTCCAAGGCCAGACTGCAGAATGATATAAGGCACCATACAACAACTAAAAATGCTGGTGGAGTAAGAGAAGAACCTCACACCTGTAAAATGAAAGTTAGATATATTTAACAAAATGGTTAATCAGGTTTACAATTTTAGTACAAGGCTAAAAACATTTTGGCATGAACATAATGAATCATTTTAGCAAATACAATGTTTCACAATTATCGAATGCCCAAATACTTGAAATTAATTAGATGCAGGAAAGATGTTGCAAACTTTGGAAAAAAAATTATATGTAGCATCTAATCCTTAAAAATGTTCTCACTTGGATACATAATTTCAGGTATTTCTCCTGTTCCAATTCCAGTCAAAACAATGATCATAAGGTAATGCCACCCCTTACCAAATACTGCCTTGGCCAAGTTTCCAGTGTAAATCAATCGCCCCTCCAGGGTGTTTCCATCTGAACAAAAACAGCGAAAATGTTGACTGCATGTAAGGTTAACCTGCACACAGAAGAAAAATTCTTATAGTATCAAACAGAATAACTAGGATTTTTCAGCTGAAAAGCAAAAAAATGTGGACGCTGGAGGGCAAAAATAAAACCAGAAAATGTTGGAAATACCCAGGAGGTCAAACAACATTCAGGGAGGAACAATTCACTTTTTTGGTCAATGACATTTCTTTAAAACTCTTTCTGAAGAAATATCATTGGCCTGAAAAGTTCACACTCACCTTTCATAGATGCTGCCTGAACTCCTGAGTATTCCCAGTTTTATTTAGGATCTGTCAATTATTCTTTACTTAAATAAAGGTGGTCAGATACAAAAATGTTCTGAACCTCTTTTAGCTGAAAGACACATATGCGATGGAATAGAATTTTAAAATAAATCACTCTTCTCAGATATTCACAGGCTAGATCTAGGAAATCTCCCCTTTTCCCCGAACGTAGCCTCATTCTCAAAACAGGATGTCTTATCACAGCAAGCTCAAAGCAAGCTGGCTATGTCTTATTTCAGGTCCTGTTCTAGAATGAGTTCTGATCTCAATCTCTCCTGCTCGACACTTTTTTCTTAGTTCAGCGTTAACATTAATATTAAAGAACAAAAGTTTATTTAAAATATTAGCACCAACATACCCTAAGTACTAATTAAGCCAATGCATTTTAATGATACTGCAATAGGGTAAAACACATGCTGTGATGCACTTAAATTAGGTCACTGACATCACAAACACATTTACACCACAGAAGGTCATTTAGCTTGCATGCCTTGGCCAGCTCTTTACTCGCACAATCCAAACATAATTCTATTGCTCTTCGCTCTCCCCATAGCCTTAAAATCACATTTTGTTCTCAAACCTCTATCCTCCTTTTAAGAGGATCTTAAACAAGGAGTACCAAAGTTCAAGAGTGTAATTCCAGAGCTATGGATCTATCCAGCTGTAGGCATTCTGAACTGCGAATGCAAAATTAAGTTAGGAATATGCAAGAAACAAGAACTAAAAGAGCACAAATGTCAGAGCTGTAATGGTGGGATACTGGGAGGGGAGATTTGAAAACAGGGATTACAAAGATCAACAAGTGCAAGTGAACAGAACTTGGTGCAAGTTAGGACATGGGCAGCAGCAATTTTGATGAGAAGTTTATAGAGTCTAACCAGAACAGCATAGGAATGCTCAAGTCCAAACAAGTTAACAAACAACTGGCAATCTATACAGAGCCTTTACATAACAAAAGCATCCTTAAGCATGGTTGAGATGCAAGCTTTGCAAAGTGATGGAGAGGTTTATTGTTAGGATCCTAGAGCTTACAGTCATGACAGCTGCAGACACTGCTAACAACCATGAAGTGATTAAACTCAGTCACGTGCAAGAGGGCAGAATTGAAGTACAGAAATCCTGGAAGGCTGTAGAAAGTTGTCAAAAAAAAAGGTAAAACCATGAAGAAATTAAAAAAGCAATGTTTAAAAATTTAGAAGTCAAAACATTGATTAAGTACGAATGTAGGACAGAGAGTACAGGGGTAATGAATGACAGGAGCATGGTACGAGTTAGAATACAACTTGCATAGTTTTGACTAACAAACTTATGGAGAATGAATGGTGGAAGGTTTACCAGCAGTGCAATAGAATATAGAGATATTGATGATCGTTTCAGCAGGAATAGACTGGGTAGTAAAAATACAAGGTTAGTGATTGCATAGGTACAATCCAAAGCTCCCTCAGGCTCAACACCAAGCCAAAGCCGCAGGTGGTCTGATTCATCCTCAGGCAGTTGCCAGGAAATGCAGTTAGAGTGTACTGTTTGTGGTACTGGGACAGTTGCCGGGGGTGGGGAAGGAGGAGGAGGATGAGGATGAGAAGAGGTGGTAGACAGAAAGGAATGACATCGGCCTTCCCGATATTCAAGTGGGAAAATCCATTTAAGCTACATTACTACTTGAGAGTCAGTAGCAGGATCAAGGTCATTAGAGATGGATTGCAGAACCTGATGCTTTCAATTGATCTTGGAAAGAGGGCCTGGAAGGACCTCAAAGGTGATAAGGTGGGAGGAGACAGAGAAGATATTGCAGGTAGTTCACTGATAATTGCCAAAGTATGAGGAGGATGCAACTGCACTGGAAAGGGTGTAGACTCAGATTTATTATCACTGACATATGTCGTGAAATTTGATTATGCGAGACATAAAAATTAAGTTACCAAAAAAATGAATAAAATAGTGCAAGAGGAACAACGAGGTAGTGTTCATGGGCTCATGGACCATTCAGAAATCTGATGGTGGAGGGGAAGAAGCTGTTTCTGAAACATCGTGTTCAGGCTCCTATACCTCCTCCCTGATGGTAGTAATAAGAAGAGGGCATGTCCCGATGGTGAGAGTCCTTAATGATGGATGCCACCTTCTTGGGTCACCACCTCTTGAAGATGTCCTTGATGGTGGGGCGGGTTTTGCCCGTGATGGAGCTGGCTGAGTCTAAAACCCTCTGCAGTCACTTTTGATCCTGCACATTGGAGCCTCCTTACCAGATGGTGATGCAACCAGTCAGAATACTCTCCACTGTACATCTATAGAAATTTGCAAGAGCGTTTTGGTGACATACTAAATCTACTCAAACTCCTGATGAAGTAGAACTGCTGGTGTGCCTTCTTCGTGATTACATTAATGTGTTGGGCCCAGGATAGATCCTCTGAGGTGTAGACACCCAGGAATTTGAAGCTGCTCACCCTTTCCACCACTGACCCCTCAATGATGACTGGTATGTGTTCTCCCAACTTCCCCTTCCTGAAGTCCACAATCATTTCCTTGGTCTTGCTGACGTTGAGTGTGACGCTGTTGTTGCGACACCATTCAACCAGCCAATCCTTCTCACTATGGTGCTTGGATTGGAACATTTCAGCTACAAGGAGAGACTGGATAGGCTAAGTTTGTTTTCTCTTGAATGAAGGCAGCTAAAGAATGACCTGATGGAAGCATACAAAATTAAGAGGGTAGATAATCAGAATGAATTTCCCCCACAGTGGGGGTGTTTAAAACAAGAGGACAATAGGTATAAAATGAGAGGCAGGAGGTTTAGTATTTGAAGGCAACATCTTTTTCCCCACCAGAGTGGAATCTGGAATTTGTTGCCTGAGGTGGTGGAGGAAAATACTCTCAAATCATTCAAGAAACATCTAGACAAATACTTGAATTGCCAAGGCACAGAAGGGCTTGGACCAAATGCAGGAAGTTGGGATTAGTATGGATAAGTACACTGGTTGGCATTGATATGCTGGGCCAAAGAGCCCGTATCGGTGCTGTGTGTCTCTACTATAACTGGGCGGATGAGAAAGGAAACAGGTAATAAGAGTACCGCCCATCAGGACAAAAGGGTGGCAAAGAACGGAGATGTAGTCAACGCGGTCAAAACCTAAAATCACATCATGATGAAAGGTGGTCGCAGCCACAAAGGAAGTAATTTGTGCCACTCTGCAGCAGGGATGGAGCGAAGGGATGTCCTGCGCACTCTTACAACTGCCGTGCTCTGACCTGCAAGAATTTAACTATTTCAAGTGCCCTGATAGTGTAACCCCTCGAAAGATGAGTGGTTCATCGGCTGCTCAGTGAGACCCAGGCCCCTCCGCTCCTTTACCTGGGCGCCAACACGGCTGGCTGCGGCCCGGGGCCCTCCCGTACCCTCCGGCCGCCTACCGTCCAGGAGCCGGTAACCAGGACGGATTTTGTAGCCACTAACGACACAGAGGTTCCTGGCGGCTGAAAACGCGGAACCCACCGCCAGTCTGCTGGTCAAACCTGCGCCCAGGCGCCACACCAGAACCAGCACCGCCATCTGCAGCCCCCGCCGCCTCCAAACACGCGGGCACATCATTGGCTGCCGGCGGTCCCCAATCACAGGCTCGCTTACAGCGGGAGCTCCGCCCCATTCCCCTCTTCGGACTGGTTAGGGTCAACGAGCAGGGCAGTGGGTCTGGTGGAGGGTTGTCCATGGGGAACATTAACTCTTTCTTCCTCCACCAATACCGCCTAGGATCATACAGTGGGATTGTTGTATATTGTAGGAATAAATTGGGAAAGATATAGTTAAGTGAATGTGCACCATTTTATACTTGGAATGGATTACCTTTCACTCCATTTCTGTGAGTTGGGGCATGGCTGATGAAGCCCAATGTGTGCCCTACAGCCATTGCCCTTGGTGGGTCAGGAAGTACACGGCGGGGTGGGCAGTATTATGCCCCATCCACCACTTATATTGGGTTTTTGTGTGCTGCAAACAAACAAACTCATAGTTCTCCACTTTGGTACTGGGCACTCTCAAGAACAATGAGGATGTTGTATGTTTTCAAAGAGACTTTAAGAACATCCTTAAGTCTTTTCCTCTATCCACCCTGCAACAGAATTTGATAACAGGCTATCTGGGGAGTCTGTATGAGGCATGCTTAGAGCCTCAATACTGGGACATTGGTCAAAGAGGTCACTGATGTTGCTCTGTTTATCCTGCTAGTGGATTTGGAGAATTTTATGGAGATAGCATTGATGGTACCCCTCTGGCGCTTTGAGATACCTAATGTTGGTAGTTCAAGTTTCAGATGCATATTGGGAGGCAAGGATTATTACAACCTGGTTGACTATGAGTTTTATGCCAGGTTTGGTGACTTGCTTTTTAAATACACTTTTTGTCAGATTACCAAAACCTTGCACACTGAAGGTGATGGCGAAGTTAATCATATGTCTGCCTTACTTACCAACAGGTCCTCAGCAGAGACAATCTCAGTGCATACCAGTCTAAAGCAAGGCTCATCATTTCCCTGACACTTTTTTCCTTTTCTTTTGCCTCAGTATTGCATCCCACCTCCAACAAAGTTCCAGCTACAGTGAAACTGTTTTGGATGACTGTTGAGAAATGGTTGAACCTACTTCACCTTCACTCTAGAACAATGTCAGCCAAATTACTGTTTGCAGACAAAGCTTATATAGTCAAAGTGCATTCAAAAACAGACAGGCCTTATGCTCAACATCTACACAATAAATATCCTCTGTTGACCTTTACAATGTACCCTTTTACAAAGCAGATCTCTGATGAGACTCTGAAGAACATGAACACTTCCAAGAATACATGTACTGAATTGGTCATTGGTATATTAGTTTCTTTCTACAGACTACACATTTTATGACTACAGCAATTAGATCATCCAAGTAAAAGGTGACATTAAAAAGAAAAAAATGTTATATATTGTAAAAATACAGAACTATACAGTTAAGCCTGCGTACTATTTTAAACTGTGTTACTCACTGATGTGCTATATTCTGTACAAATATGATCTTTGGCACAACAATTTATTTATTCTTTCAATCTCTGTACAGAGTACTCATTGTTTCACTCAGCAGAGCACATGGCATGAGATTGGAAGAATAAACAAATTGTTGTGCCAAAGATCTTATTTGGAAGTCTGATTAACAAACTGTATTCTGGAAACAAACAATATGTAACATCATTGCATGTCATTTTAAAAGCATTCAAGTTTATCCAAATTAGTAGGTGGAGCTTATTTGACACTGTTCAGGGATGATTTTATGTTGCAGAATGCATTGTCAATGCACAAAGAATCTCCGTGAGCTTGGCTCTAGATAATAACTTGCAGAAAGCACTGATTTATTTTTGCGAACAGTTTTCTCTCTACCGACAGAATGGAAGCAGGTAGTCCCGTTACACCATTACCAGGCTCCTGATGCTCATGGTTGGTTGGACCCTGTCGGAATGTTTCTGTCAAATGTTTGCTACACAAAGTGACCAGCATGACTCTGCTGCTCATAATCAAAGGAGACAGGGCATTCGCCCAAAAATAGATCTTAGCTCAAGTTGGGGAAGGGTGGATAATGGATTCTGTGGTCCCTGCTCTCTCTGTTGCTATCTCTGTTCCACTACTGAAATGCTGCCCTGCTCTCATTCATCATAAGACCAGGATTGAATTTTCAGGGCTACCCAACCAAACTGGATCATCCAATTCTCTTCCGTTTCTCTCATACCTTGATAAAAGGGTCTTGGAGCAAATCATGGACTGTTCTGTACCCACTATATGCCATCTGCATTTCCTTCAAAGGCAGCTTCTTTGGTTTAGTTGCAATTCTGCCAAGTCTAAACAATCATTCCTCGTAACTTTTACATCCCACTCTAATTCCGGTTTCTCCTCTTTCCCAACAAATTAGTATTGCACCCAGTCTAATCCCTAGATCTCTTCATTCTCTGTACTTTTAATATCAGATCTAGTCTAATTCCACTGTACTTCCAAACAGCGTGAGATTATTGGAGATTGGCCCAAAATGGGTTCTCTTGCTCACTGCTTCCTCTGCAGCTAAGTCTGGGACCCACTACCCATGGGGTTGTTGCTGAGAACCTACAGCCACAGTGAGCCAAAAAAGGCAGCAGTCTGTTAAGCTTTGGGGACTACAGGGCAAATGCTAACCAGTAGTCTTCAGTATGGGACCTGAACTGCAGGGTAGTATTTGCCCTGTGTTCCCCTAGTCTAATTTCTTTGCAAAAAAAGGAGTGGGTGGCCACCCCATTGATGTCTGACCAGCAATATTTCCATCATTTTATGCTTTTATTTCTGATTCCAAACTCAGTTATTTGTTCCATTGGAGCTAAAACAATCTGCAGAAACAACTTGGAGACACAAGAGACTGCATATGCTGGAATCTGGAGCAATAAACAAACTGCTGGAGGATCTCAGTGTGTCGAGCAGCATCTGTGGGGGCGGGGGGGAGGAATTGTCAATGTTTTGGGCCAAAACCCTGCATCAGGATTAAGAGAGAAGCAGTAAGTCTGGGGTTGGGGCACCATCAGGTTGGAGGCTGTGGAGGGGAGATCTCCTGATGTGATGAGATCTGTGACAGTGAGGGAGATGGTGGCCTGGTGTTCGTTGGTGGGGGAACATTGTCCAGGGGTAGCTATCCAAGAGCTGTCATCCTGATGCAGGGCTTCAACCCAACACCTTGACAATTTCTTTCCATCAGCTTGACCCACCGAGTTCCTCCAGCAGCTTGTTTGTTACTACAGAAACAACTTATTCACTACCTTCAATGGAATTAAAGAGTTTGTAACTCTAGTATCTCTGAAAAGCTGCAATTTGAGAGGTGCAGTGAAGTACCAAGAGGGAGAAAAGGATCCCAGATTGAACTGGGGATGAGAATAGTCTGTTTGCATTAACTTGCAAATATGCAGTGATGGACAATGTCAGGTCACTAATAACATGCACAATCCACCCACCCCAACATATATCTGGGGCAATAATAGTCTATCGGGAGATAGAGAGCTTATTGACATGCTGTCATGACAAAAACCTTTCTCTCAATGTCAGCAAAACAAAAGAGCTCATCATTGACTTCAGGAAGGGGTGGGGGCACTGCACATGCTCCTGCCTACTTCAACAGTGCTGAGATCGAGAGGATTGAGAGCTTCAAGTTCCTGGGAGTGAACATCACCAATAGCTTGTCCTAGTTCAACCACATAGATGCCACGGCCAAGAAAGCTCACCAGCATCTCTGCTTCCTCAGGAGGTAAAAGAAACATCTTTGACCTCATCAATTTTTATTGATGCACCACAGAAAGCATCCTATCTGGATGCATCACAGCTTGGTATGCCAATTGCTCTGTCCAGGACCGCAAGAAACTGCAGAGAGTTGTGGACACAGCTCAGCACATCATGGAAACCAGTTTCCCCTCCATGGACTCTGTCTATACTTCTTGCTGCCTTGGTAAAGCAGCCAGCATAATCAAAGGCCCCACCCACCTCAGACATTTTGTCTTTCCCCTATCCCATTGGACAGAAGATACAAAAGCCTGAAAGCACATACCACCAGGCTCAAGGGCAGCTTCTATCCCGCTGTTATAAGACTAATGTAAGGTTCAGTAGTACAATAAGCTGGATTCTTGACCTCACAATCTACTTCTAGTGGTTAGCGTAATGCAATTACACCACCAGTGCACCAGTGACCCGGGTTCAATTCTGGCCACTCTCTGTAAGAAGTTTGTACATTCTCCCTATGACTGCATGGGCTTCCTCCGGGTGCTCTGGTTTCCTCCCACATTCCAAAGACGTACAGGTTAGGAAGTTGAGGGCATGCCTATGTTGGCACCGGAAGCACAGCGACATTTGCAGGCTGCCCCCAGAACACTCTACACAAAGATGCATTTCACTGTGTGTTTCAATGTACATGTGACTAATAAAGAAATCTTTATTGTCTACCTGCACTGTCCTTTCTCTGTAACTGACACTTTACATTGTTCTGCCTTGTACTACCTCTATGCACTGTGTAATGAATTGATCTGTACAAACGGCATGCAAAACAATTTTTTCACTGTACCTCACTACAAGTGACAATGATAAACCAGTTCCAATTCTTCTAGACCACCTGGAATAGGGATAACGCTCACTGCAACCTGCCTGGGTCTGAAATAATCCTCCCGCCAGCCTGCCTAGGTCAATAACATCCCTCACTGCACGGATCTGGACATGCAATATTTTTTAAACCAAAACAAACTTTATTCATAATAAAAAGACAAGCTATACACAATAATAAGACAGTGCAAACCTTTACACATGTACAGATCGATCATTAGTGGTACTTTTTATAAAACAAAACCCACAGCACCCATGCCACCCGTGTGGCTCCCTGGGGTGCTACCTCCACCCCATGTTTACAATCTTTTGAGGGGCTTCCTCGCCTGACGTCGCCCCCTCCCTCTGCAGTGGTAGAAGAACCCCAGACTGTGGTCCTGCCCCACCCAGCCCTCGCGTAGGCTGCCCCCCAGCACTGACTCCTGCAGCCCGGAGCCGCAGCTCCCTTGCCCCTGCCCGGGTCTGTGAACT
Organism: Rhina ancylostomus; assembly: GCA_030265395.1. Taxonomy (NCBI): domain Eukaryota; kingdom Metazoa; phylum Chordata; class Chondrichthyes; order Rhinopristiformes; family Rhinidae; genus Rhina; species Rhina ancylostomus. The sequence goes on along the minus strand of JARFYF010000119.1, from coordinate 43,091,856 downwards.
CCTTGCCCGCAGTGACCTCCCTGACGGGCTCCATCCCTCCTCCTCCTCCTCTTCACCACCGTTTGACCCGCTGACGGTCGACTGGCGACCGGGCGGAACTTGTCGTTTGCGCTTCCGGATCAGCAATCTGGCCGCTTCCTGAGGACGAGGGGCCCGTGGGTCTTGGCGGCGTCTCGG
>JARFYF010000119.1:43070008-43080622 GCA_030265395.1 Rhina ancylostomus | reverse complement strand
CAGCTACCTTCCCCCTCTCACCTGGACTCCCCTATCACCTGTCAGTTGGTGCTCCTCCCCCTCCACCTTTTTATTCTGGCTTCTGCCCTCTTCCTTTCCAGTGCTGATGAAGGGTCTCGACCCGAAACGTCGACTGTTTATTTCCCTCCATAGATGCTGCCTGACCTGCAGAGTTCCTCCAGCATTAGTGTGTGTTGCTCCAGATTCCAGCATCTGTAGAACCTCTTGTGTCTCTGTTTAATTTCTCTGCTATTTACATTTTCCCCATCATAGTTTTTGTTTCTGTCTCTGTAATGTCTGCCCTCTCCAGACATTTCCTTTACACATTTCTATGGAAGTTCTTGCTGTCTGTTTGAAGGAAACACTGACAATAGGTCACAAAAAAGGTCTGAAATGAAAACACAAAATGGTGAAAATATTTAGCAGATCGGGTAGCATCCGAGTTGAGGGAAACACAGTAAATAATTCAGGTCAATGGCCTTCATTCGGAACTGAGAAAATTGAGAATCAGTTACGTTAAGACTTGCAGAGAAATAGGGATGGAGACATTGGGTGGAGATGTAATGATACAGACTGGTATGGGCTAGGAGAGGTCACTGAAGGCTTGTTAATGGTAGTTAGCCCCTCTGGAGGAGGTGTAAACGGAGGGACCACAGAAATAAAAGTAAAACCAACAGGTGAAACAGCATCTGTGAGGAGAAAGAAAAGCTAAGTTATTTGAAAACTGGCCAGGAATCGAAAAACATATAAAAAAAATGTTGATGCTGAAAATCTGAAATAAAAACCATAAATGCTGGAGACAGCAGGCCAGGCATCCACAGAGAAAGAAATAGAGTTAATTGCCAGGCTTATGACCCCTGCCTCTGGCTGTAACATGCGAGATTGTTGGTCTGTGGTGTTAGCTCTGTTTCCCTCTCTATAGATGCTGCATGACCTCTGAGTATTTCCAATACTTACTATTTATATTTCAGATTTTCAGCATCTGTAGTTTTTTTTTCAAATGAAAGTCATCTTGCTGCTGGTGTTTTAAATTCAAATTGACAAGAACAGCAATTTTAAGTACTACAAACTGAACTGGTAACTTACAATCTGCTGGGGGAACTCAGTGGATCGAGCAGCATCCATGGGAGGAAGTGAATTGTCAATGTTTTGGGTCAAAACCCTGCAGCAGGAGTATAAGTGGAGAGGTGAGATGGCCAGTATAAAGAGGAGAATGGGATCAATGAGAAGGGAGTCTGAGTAGTGGACTGACGAGGGGTGTAAGATGACAGGCAGGTTGTGCCAGGTAGGGGAGGAGTTGGGAGACAGTGCAGGTGAATAATAGATGGAGGCAAACAGAGAGAGGAAAAAAAATACGAAAAAATAGATGGAGCAAGGTGAGGGGAGAGGAGTCTGAAGATTGGAGATTGCTGCTGAGGGAGATAAGCAGGGACACAAAGGGCTACCAGTTGGACTCTCATGAAAATGGGAACCATAAAGGGAGAGGTAAATGGCTTTTGGAACCAGAACCAAATGATGGTATGGGGGGGGGGGGGGGAGGGGGAAACCTGTGGGTGAACTATCTTGTCTAACTTGTCTTTTCTCCCCCTTGAATTAGTAACTTTTTGTCTCTGAATTTCTTTTAATGGATGATCCAACATGTTGGGTATACATGACTGTTTAATAATTATGGGCTACATATTTTCCACTATACTGTTGCTTTGTTTGGGAGGTGAGAGGAGGGGAGAAAATGGCATCTGGGTATTTCCTGACTGAAAAGGGGAAGCTATCTGAACTGTTCTGCAGAGTTCAGATTGACAATAACTAACAACCAACTTAACCAGTTTACATCTCAGCTGGTACTCATCTGCAGAATTTTCCATTGTGAATTTTTTCACTCTTGATGTTTCTCAAATATTTAAGAATGAGCAAACCTTAAATCGTTTAGAGTCATCTTGTTTCTCAAATGTCCCAGAACACTTGACCTATGTGAAATACATTTATTGTTGAATGGATAAAGAGAACAGTCACTTTGCACACAGCATTTCTGTGAACATTGATCAGAACACTAGTTTAATCTGTTAAATCATGCTGAATCTTCAGGAACTGCCAGCATTCAACCATTGAAGCTAATGTAAGTTCCACACAGACTTGAGTCTGCTGTGAAACACACAAATGTAGGTCTTAATTACAGATTCGGGAAGCTGAATCTGTCAGCCTACTTAACTACTGAACTCTTAATGAAGTCCAACAGCAGGGCCCTGCCTTGCTGGAATTCCATATCGCCTCAAGGATACCACAGCAGTTTAGGATCCAAGAGCACATTGATTTTAGGGTGATTGTAGGACATAAGGGCAAGTTAGATAAAGGACTTTCCTTCGGCTTAATATTTTTATAGATTTTTTTGCCTTTTAATTAATTTGTTTAATAATTATTACATGTCACTGAATTTCTGAGAGCTAAAAATTAAGGTCAGTGACAGCTTTAACAGCTGACTGAGCCCCACCTGCAGCTTTGCTGGCTGTCAGCAATATTTCTGGAATGGGACTTCAGTCCTGGACTGCTTATGACCAAGTCGCTATCCAGACCACTGTATGGTACAGAGGGGGCAGATATGACCGCAGGCAGGCACAGGGAGGTGATTCCAGACCAAGGAGGTGGGGGTGGGGCTATGTCTCCAAAATCAACCTCAGTATTTCAACTAAATTCAGAATCTCTGATGCAGCATTCCTTCAGTACTGTATTTGAAATCAAGTGATAAAGAACATAATTTTTGAGTACTCAGAGTACTCAAGACTTATGTCCTTCATTGCCTGATGAATGAAAGTTCATGTAAGTAAGACTTTTTAAATATATCAGTAAGGCTTCAGTTTGTCAAGCAATCTTCTGTGAGCTGCAGCAGACTAACTGAAAGTGAACAGGTTTTAATTGCAGGAGACATGAGAGATGGCGACATGCACTGCCTCAGTCTATGTGTCCCAACAATTAAAACATAGTGAGCAAGAAATGGGGAATGCTGGCCAGTAATTTTGTTATGTTTGTCTTCATCATACGGGGCATTGAGTACAAGAGTTAGGACGTCAAGATGTTGTTGAGACTGCACCTGGAATGATGTGCACAGTTCTGGTGTCATACTACAGGAAGTATGTGATTAAGACAGGGAGGATGCAAAAAAAAAGATTCACAAGTATGCTGCCGGGGCGAGTTATGAGGAGAGACTAGGTAGGTTGGGACTGTTTTTCCTGGAGCAAAGGAGGCTGAGGGGTGACCTTCTTAGAGGTTTATAAAATCATAGAATAAATGGATGGACAAGATCTTTATTCCCAGAGCTGAGTACTCTAAAACTAGAGGGCGTCAGTTTAAGATGAGAGGGAAAAGATTTAATGGGGACCTGAGGATCAGGTTTTTCACACAGAGGGTGGTGGCTATATGGAATGTGCTACCAAAGGAAGTGGTAGAGGGGGTACAACTATGTTTAAGAGATACTTGGAGGGGGATATAGGTCCAATGCAGGCAAATGGGACTAGCTCAGGAAGCCTGGAGGAGTTGGGCCTAAGGGCCTGTTTCTGTGCTGTATAACTCTATGACTCTAAAACTGAGCTGAGTTCATAATTACACATAAAGATAAAAGTCAGTGATGTGTTAGCAAAGAGTAACATCTGGAAATATTTTGAGAAAACAAAAGAAACAACAATGATGTGTATATTTGCAAATCTGGTTTACCACAAAACCACTGCACCTACTTCACCATTTAGACTGTTGCGAGATCAACAGTACAAATGCCGGTAAAAAGCAAAAATTCATTGTAATGTTTGCTAAGAGCAGTCACCAAAGGGACAATTCTCATAGAATCGTACAGCACAGAAATGGGCCCTTTTGACCACCTCGTCTATGCTGACCGTGATGCCTATTAGTACTAAACTATGCCCCTAATAATTTTATAAACCTCTCTAATGTCACCCCTTAGCTTCCTACATTCCAGGGGAAATAAACCCAGCCTCCCCAATCTCTCCTTATAACTACACCCCTCCATTCCATGCAACATCCTGGTGAAACTCTTCTGCACTCTCTCTCTTGTTACCATATCCTTCCTGTAGTTTGGCAACCTGAATTGTACACAACACACTTGTTGTGAAAAATTGACAGATTTAATAGAAAAATAGATGCTCCCACTTAGCTTTACAGGTGAGGGATTTGGAGAAATCTTGAATTTTGTTGAACTCAATAACACCTAAACACAAAACAATAGCAGACTGGAAAAGCTTAAGAAAATATCAGGGCTCTGTGTAAAACTTAGGAAACCTGAAAAAGTTGTCATTATAACAGATAAATGGATGGCACTGAATACAAAGTTGTATTTAATTATACCTGTCTTTACATTCAAGTATTGCATATACAAAGCATAGCTTTGCCCTGAGTTTTGAAGTGCGATGCACTGCCCAGAATACAGCATATTTATGTGCGTGTGCGGTATCTGGGAACCTGAAAAGGTCAAATTATGGCATAATAGTGCAAGCAACGTGGTCCAAGCCAGTGAAAGTTTACTTGAATTGCGTTGGTCCCACGCTTTACTTGCACATTTCACCTGGCTATCTGATGGCTTTAAGTTATGAATTGTATGGTTATTACTTGAAAAATGTTGGGTGTCATATTTTCATTGTTACAAACGCTTTAAAACAGAAATGAGATGTACAGAACATCAGCTTATTCCATATTGTTCCACATGTTGAAATTCCTGATATGATCCATTAGAGTGATTATGAGAATAGAGGTGAATTCTTGACAGCTAGTTTATCTGAAAGGCATTTTACAAGCTGATAGCAGATGAAACCTGGCAAATAGTTAAAGAATAATTGTTGACATCACACTTTCCTGTAAAGTCCTTTGGGGATGGTAGGCAGTCAATGTGTTGTATCTATTTAATGCTGTACCCGGTTACAACTACTTTACTTTCTAAAAATAAACTGAGCAGAGTCCAGTGAAATGTTTAGAATTTCAAGTCAGTGAGTGCGAATGTTTTGGAGAGGCTGAATGCTCCTCCCAGCACAGAGGCAGTAGGAAGAGTACTGCTTAAGGCTTCATTGCAGCCTTGGACTTCAGACACAAACCTATGATGTTTTTTGATTCCCTTTACAAGTAGCTGTGTGAGAGATAGAGAGAGAGATTCATGAAAACCTCCCCAACAGCATTAGAGAGAGCTTAAGAGAATGAGTGTGATGAATGAGTAAGATGGTTGCTACAATCAGAGACACAATGGCCAAGAAAAATCACAACAAATCATGAATGGATATCAGCACACCTTTTGAGAGAAATATCTAGCTTGGGAAAGAATTGATCATATGGAAATTGAACACTATTTTCAGGAGCCCTGTATTTCTGCTGATCAAGATCCACTTACTTGGAGGAAGACAATGAAAGACAAATGAAAGCCTTTACGAGAAAACTAGTTGACAATCAAACTTTTCTCTGGGTGTCCCCACGACATCAGTTCCAGCAGAAAGAGTGTTCTCCATTGCAGAGCATACAGTCAATGGACTTTGCAGCTCACTGTCACCAAATCTTTTCTTTCAAGGAAGAGATAAAAATATAAAGTGTGCCTGTATGGCTTTAGTTGAAACAAAATAATATTTGGAAGGGGACTGAAGTTGTAATTTGCTTGCACTATTTTTAAACAACCAAGATAAGTTGGTCAGTATTTGGATTTTGAATTGGACTTGGGGAAATGTTCCAAATGTTTGACAATATTACTGTAATAAATATTCAAACATTAAGCAGTAGTATTTGGGCACTAAATTAATCAAAATTCCTGTCCCTTTAGGTAGCAGCCTAGGTTTTGTATTCAAGCAGAGGCAAGTATGAAGGGCAGTTATAATGTATCCTTGAAGTTACCAAGCAGTAAAAATTGTCATTCATGTTGGGCTGTCCATACAAAATTATGCTGAAGACTAATAATAACCATTTGAAACAGTTAACTAAAACTACTGTCGAGTAAGGTAACCCATATGATTTTTTTTTCTGTTTTGTACTTTAGATTTTAGATGCTTTCCCTATGATGAGAAAAGACATTTGAAATCACTATTTTAAATCCAACTGGTAGCTCCATATAAATGGGACCTTAAGGATATACCTGGAATGGGTCTACAGCAATTTCTTGTGTAACAATGTATGTGATAGACACACAAAACTAATTTGACTGATTTTTCCAGGTCTGTACTAGCATTGGGTTCTAAAATCCAATTTGTACAGCCATTGGAACTTCCTCGGATACTTCTGTTTGATCAAATACTTCAAAATTTGTATAACGAGATAACTAAACTAGTGGAAAATTCAACCCACCTCAGCTCATGCATTCAGAAAGACTCTCCCAGGGTATTAATATTAAAATTCCCATGATGGATAATGATAGGTTATTGACCTGCAACATTGACGCTGTTTCTCATTCCACAGGTAATACCCAGCCTGCTGAATGTTTCCAGTATTTTCTGTTTTTACTTCATATTTTCAGTATCTGCAGTTTTTTTGTTTTTAAATTATAGTTTTTAGTTTCTTCTCCAGCTTTGTCCAAAAACTTGGTCCTTCCCATATCTAATCCCTTTGATTTGTGCAGTCCTTAAGAGTTGCCGTGTTCCTGCAAACAGAGGCACTTGCACCTCTTCTATCTAACACCAAAGTTTGAACGATCTTTTTAAACAAATTGCCTCTTCTGCATTTTTTAAATCTAAAATATGACTTAAAACTTATCTCAGGGAACCTCTGAAATATGGGAAGAAGTAGCTGACAAATCACAAAAACTATGTAGATTAAGAGAAATGACTACAAGTAAAGCCAGAAATGAGAGTTTTAAGGAATTACATGACGATGAAAGTCTGAATCAGTTAATAAAAGCAATTCATACAACTTTGGCTGATGGAAAGGAAGGAGAAAAGGGATACATTGGAGACTGAAGACAAATATTGAGAGGTTGATGTGGCCTGGAATACATCAGAAGTAGGAAAGGTTGAGCCCATAAAAGGATTTAAATGGTAGGATGAGAATTGAAAATTCGAACTTCAGGGAATCTGGAAGCAAGTTTAGGTTAACACTGATGGCTGTGATATGCATGCAGTGTTTGATCTGGGTTGGATACTGGCAGCAGTTAATGTTCAAAGAGGCTGAGAAGCCAGGTAAAGAACGTTTGAAATTTATATTTTATGTAGAAGATGGAAGTTTCAGCCATGACTTAAACTGTGCCTTCTGTCATTTGCCCAACTCAGTTTTACCCTGGTCAATTTTTGACCCTCTGGGGCAAGGAATTTACGAAGTTACAGGCTCTGCTTGTATGTATGTTGGCTAAAAATGAATTAAAACGTTTAGTTACATGTATTGACTTGCATATAAATTGAAGGTTCACAATTCAATAGAAATGACTTAATTTTATATTGAAATGCTATGCTTATTAATGTAAATTAAGATAGAAATTTTATCTGCTGGTTTCTTTGTTGACCTTGAAGTTCATTATAAACTCTGGCAATTTTTAAGAGAACAATTTACAGGAAATGCACTTTTTTTGTTTTCCCCTCTTTTAGAACCCTATCAGAAGGTTTTCTTTTGAAAAATTGGTAGCTCGTCTCTAAGGAAAATGGGCAAGTATTATGCTGGTACCTTTGAAAATTTTGTGTGCTATTTTTGTATTAGCATTTGCTGGATGCATAATCTGAATCAATGTGCTATAAAATCACTTTAATGTACTAAGCCCAGTTAGTATCCCAGAAAATAAATTTTATATTTTGGTCAGTATTACACAGTTTTGATCTTGTTGAATGTTTTTGTGCTGATTTGAATGAGAAATCAGAATATAGTAACCTAAAAGTGTTACATTAGCAATCCAGAGAAAATGGCACAGATTTTGAGGTCAGTGATGAGTCACCTGTGCCTATTGCAAATCTACAAGAAAATTTTCCACTTATTTCACGAGGTTTCCCTGAAGTGGGGTGGAAGTGGTATAGAGGGGATTGGGAGGGGACAGCAGGGGTATCATAGGATATTGTAGGATGCAGGGCTTGTTGGATTGTGATGGGAGAAACAGAGCAGTGTTGAGTCTTCTGGAAGGAAAAAATGGGTGGGGTTTGTAGGGATTACAAGGGACAGTGTGCGATGGGGATGCTGGCAAAAGCAGGGAGAAAGAAATGTGATGGGGAGAGAGTGAGGGGGGGATGTGAGGGATTCATGAACTAGATATAGGAAAGTGGAACCTACTGAATCCCTGGCTTCAAATTAAAGGAGCCAATTCCCTTCATTACTCCCTACCATTTGCCCCCAACTCTTGCCCTAATCTCTCAACAGTCTCCTCCATAGTGCCTGAACTCTCTCTTCCTTTCCTCCCCCATCTCCCAACTCTCCTGCCTCCCCAAGGCGATCCTGTCCCATCCACCTGCCATACCCCATCCTTCCCACTACTCTTGCCGCTCCCTGCACGCTCCTTTCTGCCATCCTGCACAATGTAATTCCCAACCACCCATGACAGCCTGCTCTGCCACTGTACTGCACGATACCCACCACTCACCCCTCAGCTGTGCTTGGCTGCTCTCTCCTCCTCCCTCCTGTGTCTCCAGCCCACCCACATACACTCAGGTGCTCTTTCTCCACCCTCCCCTCTTTTGTCAGCCTGTGGTTTGCTCACTCACCCTTAGCAGCTCACCTACATGCTTATTTAGTCTTGTCATGCTTTTCTTCCTTCTGGCAAATACTGGGCATCACCCTTTTCAGTGTATACCTGTCCAGGTATGTGCCATATCCATCTGTTTGTCCCAGCACAGCCGAGGGGTCGGGGTGGTTTGTGTTTGCTGTGGTGGGCTGAAATGTTAGGGACTGTCAGTTGTAGTTCTTACAGAAAGGCTGGTAGAGTTTGTCGACCACACTGTGGCCCAGGGGACATCAAATAATTTTGTGGTGCCTTCTATGTTTGCAATTTTCATAGGGACCAAGTTATACCTTTAACTGAATTGTTCTCAATGTTTGATTGCCACATTTCTTTCCCAATCATTGCTGTTTGGGAAAAGTATTTTTTTTGGTTGCTCTAAAGCAACTAGTGTTTGGTTTTCAAACATTTGCCACTTGACCTGCATTTTAAAATTGCAAGACTGTTGTATCTACTTTGCAGTAGTCTCTGCCTCACAAAGTAGAAATTAGATCATTGATACTAGCCAATTCATTCTGCAGGATGAATTACATATTTCTAATTCAATGACTTGTAGTAGATTTAAATTGATTTAATTTAGATGAACCATAGAAGTTTTAAGCCAATATTGTTTTAACATCTTACAGATGGCGAAGAGAGGACTTACGGAGGCTGTGAAGGCCCAGATGCTATGTATGTAAAGTTGATCTCATCTGATGGTCATGAATTTATTGTGAAAAGAGAACATGCACTGACATCTGGTACTATTAAAGCTATGTTGAGTGGCCCTGGTAAGTTGTACTTTTACTTAATAATTTGCATTTGGTAATGTTAGGCAGCTGGATCATATATATTTGGGACTCACAATCCCTTCAGTTACTTGCTTTTCAGTTACTCCTTATCCCCTCCTTGTGGAATAAGAGACTATTTTACTCTCTCTCTTCTCCCTAGATTCTTGATTAACATAAAATAATGTATAATTTCCCAGTGTTAGGAAATAAACCATTTTTATTCACAAGATGGGCTCCAAAAATATCACAACATCTGAGCTATTTCTGCACGTAAACATTGAGCATTACAGAAATCATGCATAGCGCTTAGAAATTGAAGTATTTAAAATTGCATGAATTGTGTACATGGTTGAAACACTCAAATTTGCTTTTTGATACCTCCCAACCCAACCTTATGATTTAATTTCCAACAAACAGACCAAATGTTGTTTTCTCCTTCTCTCCTTGAACACACCAGCTGATCAACTTTAATATCCAAAGAGATTACATGGTCTTCAAAACAAAATTTTCATAAGAGTAATCTTTCAGCATTGAAACTAACTTAAATTTAGAGAAAATAATATAATTGGTAAAATGGAGATTACAAATAACTTTGTTTTTGCTGAAATGCAATTAGGTTTCTATAAAGCAAAAGCAAGGTTAACATGGATTAAACTTCAAATTAATATTTGGATTGCAAACTATCATCTATAAAACTTTACTACTAAAATAGCTCTTTCAGCAAATTAAATATTTGAGTTTTGATTAGTCGAGTGAAAGTACCCTTCTGCTCTGAGATTATAGCTAAAAGTTAGGGATTGGTTAAAGCAATGCCTTTGTGAAGTTGCTGGACAGGTATCCTGGCAGAGTTCTCAACTATGGCTGTCAGGAAGGATAACCAAGTTAATTTGCATCAACCCTGTCAGTCCTGGAGAGGCCTGAGGAGTAGCTCACACCCCCATCGCCAGCTGAAGGACGAAGCACAGATAACAGGTTCCTGCTGGAACAGTAGGATGGAAAAGGCAGTTTTTATTTAAATTGCTAGCTTGTTGTTTTATTGATAATGCATTTGACATCTGCAGAAGTGTGCAATCTTCTGATTTGCTGATTCCTGGTATAACTGGCATTTGTATGGGTCCTAAAATGAGCAGGGCTTCTGTACAATTACTTTTTTTTGAAAGATGAAGAATATTCACAGTACTAAAATGT
>JARFYF010000119.1:43050455-43068984 GCA_030265395.1 Rhina ancylostomus | reverse complement strand
GTACATGGCAAAATAACATTTTCCCCAAAAATCTTATTTTTCTATTAAGGGAGAACATGATGAAGGACAAGTATAAAAGTTACTGGAAATACTTTGTTTTCATTTGGGGGAAGAAAGAAATCTTAGTTTCACCAACCACCAACTTTTTTTTTGGGGGGGGGAGGGGAAAAAAAGAGTTGAGGAGGAAAGCCAGATCTCCTGGTGTATTTGTCCCTTACTACTAATAGTATCTTGTAGATATTTTTATGGACTTGTGGTGAGCTTTTGTTTTTAGCTTGAAGACCATCAGTAGGAGGGAATGGAATGCATCTATTTTTACTCCGAATATCAGCATCATACATGCAGTTTAGCTATAAATAGATGCCAGGAAGAGGAAAGCTCTTCCTTTCTGGCTCTAACCAGTGCAGAAGATATTTTTTTCATATTTCAGGGTGTGGATGTCATTGGCCAGTATTTACTCCCCATGCTTAAATGTCCTAAAACAGGTGACATTGAGCCACCTTCTTGAATTGTTGCAGTCCTTTTGGTGAAGGTACTTCTACAATGCAGGTGGGGAGGGAGTTCCAGGATTTAGACCCATTGACATTCAAGGAACAACAATATATTTTGAAGCCAGAATAGTACGCACCTTTGAGGGGAGCATACAGGTCGTGATGTTCCCATCGATCAGCTGCCATTGTCCTTTGTGATAGGGGTCACAGATCTGGGAGGTAGTGTCGGAGCACCCAAGCCAAGTAACTGGTGTGCTTCTTGCCGACAGTGCACACAGCAGCCCCGGCTTGCTGATGGTGGAGGGGATGGATGTTTTGGCTGGTGGATTGGAGGCTGATTAAGTGGATGGTTTTGAGCTGGAGGGTGTCAAGCTTCTTGACTGTTGCTGAAACTGCACTCATCCAGGCATGTTGTCAGTGTGTCATCACACCCTGATTGGTGTCTTTCAATAGTGAAATGGACGACAATGACTCCCAGGCAGTTGATGGTGGAGAATTTGGTAATGGTGGCAACATTTTTCATCAAGGATAGGTTAAATTCTCTTGTTCCTGATGGTCATGTGCAAATCCAGCCCTGAATTTAGTACTAGTTCTTGCTTCATTTGCTGAGGAAGAATGGAATTGAACATTGTGCAATCATCAGAGAATGTCTCCACTTCTGACCTTGTGTTGGATGGAAGGTCGTCAAAGAAGTAGATGAAAATGGGTGAGCCTAATTCACTGGCCTGATGTCTAAAGGTTGAGATGATTTATCTTCAACAACCACAATCATCTCTATTTGAGGATTACTCCAACAATTAGTGTTTTCCTCTTGATATATATTGAATTCAGTTTTATTTGGGCACCTTGATACCACTCTTTGCCCACTGCTGCCTTGATATTGTGGGGAGTCACTGTCACTTCACCTGTGGAATTCATCTCTTGGATCCATGTTTGGATGAAGGCTTTGATGAAATCTAGAGCTGAGTGCTCCTGGTGAGACCCCAACTGGCATTGGTGATCAGGTTATTTGTAAATGCCACTTTACAGCACTGCCAATGACACTTTCCATCACATTGCTGATGATTGAGAGGAAATTGAATGAACGATAATTAGCCAAGTTGGACCTTTCCTGTTTTTTGAGGACAGGACATAACGAGTCAAATTTCCACATTGTCGGGCTGTGGCTCTGCCAAAGCAGCTGGAGGTACAAAGAGATATTTCATTCTAAATGTGTGATGTTCTCTAATCTCTGAGCCTTTGCTTTGTCCATTGCTCTCAGCCATTTATAGACATCACATAGAGTGAATCATGATGTAGACCTTGAGAGGAAGCCAAGATGAATCTATCTAATCAAATTGTAATTTCTTTGAATAAGATTTGTGCTGATTTGAGCCTGTGTGTTTAAAGATTGGGTAGTGCTGCTCACAATTCATTTCATGTTGAATGCTTCAAGTTGACTGAGAAAGTTTTCATCCATTATTTTGGTACAATCCAAACAAAGTTGTATTTGGCAGATTACTTAATCCACCTGGTCTTTCCTCTTTTGTATTTCAATTGATCCAGCACTTCATTTCACTACAATTGATTCATGCCACATCTGGTTGTTCAAGTGCCAGGTAGTCACTATGCAAGCACTTCAAGATTGTGGGAAGTGAAACATTCTGGAGTGTGTTTACATTTTCTTGCAGGTTGTTTAAGAACAGCAATGACAAATATTTGGGAGTATGCCAACTTGGAATGCAGCAGGATAGGAAAATTTAACATCAATTATTTAAAAGGCTTTGAGCAAAAAAGAAGTCTATGTTTAACTAGAGATGTGTTTGGGACTTAATACCTAGTCATTAATAATCTGCTCTGAACTCTATACCACTACCAAATGCACTACATTAACTTCTTTATTATGTGCCAAAACATGTTCAGACTAAATATATAAATCATTCTTGGACAGGTTGAAACTGCACTTGCTATCATGGTAGCTTGTAGTAGAGAAATTGTTAAATTCCTTTACGGTACCCTGTGCTGCAAGAAATGTTATGTCAAAACATTTTTAATAGACAAAAAGCATATTGAAGTCTTCAAGATCTCATGTTGGTCAAATTAGAATACAAACAAGTTTATATTTGAAACTGAGCAGATTCAATTGGGTGCATATCTGACATTTCTAATGTTAGGTTTTCATTCCAATTCTTGCAGTGTCCTCCAATAAATCTGTTAGTCCTGATAAAAGAAGTATGTGTAGTAGTTTTCCCTCCATTCTGGACTGGTGCAACAAATTGTTCCTACTTAAATCTTCATTCTGCATTTGCAGAGAGATGCTTCAAAGCCATCATGCATCAATTATTTTATCAGTACAAAGTTTTATTCATAGTTTCGTCTACACCATCCATCCTCTATATTTCATATGCCCCATAGATTTTGCCCTCATTTTACCACAATTTCTAACTGCTGTTCCACATCTTCATCAAATAGTGTACCTACTGTCGGGCCCATGACTTGGCACCTCTTTCTAGATGATACATTTGATTGACTCTATCTGTTCACTGGTACTTCCTATTCTATGTCCCATATCTGATACTGTTCTGCTTACGTAAAATTTATACCTTCACCAACTGATCTTTCCAAATTAACAATTAAATATTTAAAGCTGTAAGAATTTGCAGCTTTGTGGACATCAGCTGTGATCTATAACATTTTACTCACATTGGTTGGTCTTCTCCATGGTGTTTTTGGGGTGAAAGAGGAGTGCAGTTCTCTTGTATCATTTGGTAGAGAAATACGCCAGTTTACCATCAGCCTGCCTCAGTGTGGTTCCTGCAAAGCTTGCCATCCCAGTTCAGCCTTTTTGTTACTTGTTTCTCCAACAAAGAAGAACTTCTGCTTAAAAGCAGGATCTTCCAGCTTTTAAGTACTCATTACAAATGACCCACCCACCTCATCAGCCACCTGTGAAAGTCTGTGGTTCCCACATTTCCACCTAGAAAACTGCAGTGGAACCTAGGGCCTTCCTATTGAAGAACTGGGCAGGAGCTTGGGCTCATGAGTGCAGGCTAAACTGAAGCTTCCTGCTCAAGGGAAGGATGGGCCTCTGGACACCTGCACTGAGCCAGTGTACTCCTCATTGAGTTCAGTGGAGCAGAATGGGCTTCCTCAGATTGTCTGCCTGCTAAACCAGGTGGTACAAGAACAGAAGACTCATTGAAATGAATCAGTGAAGGGTAATTACACCTTTTGATGTTACTCAATTTAAGTTTATTTAATCTGAGTTGGTGTTTTAATTCTTTAAAATTTTTCTTTAAATCTTTTTATTAATAGATCTGAAGTGTTTTTGAATGCTTGAATGTCAAAGACACTCACAACATTTGGTCTCCACGTTGGCTTCGAGAGCTGGTAAGCCAGTGTCAAGGCATTGCTGGCTGTTAAAGCCATTGTGGGAGTGCAGCCAGCTCCTTGGACTCAGAAAGGTCCAGTAATAAGATTTCATGTTAGCATTTCCACATGTTTATCAGTGTAATGGGTTGTTAATGAACCACGTAAATCATTTAATTTCAAAGAAGATAATCTGCCATTTCTCTGATTTGAATTTCTGAATAACAAACATGGAATCTTGGGCTACAAACAAAATCATGTTTAAACACAAGATGCTTCCTGCATAAAATTTCTAGTAGAAGGTTTCAGGCTTGGTCTCCCCCTAAAGCTGAGGATTGAATTTCATATATTTTTCTTGGCGCTAGTTAGCTGCAGGTGAAACCTACACATTGAGTTTTCTGGTATATTTTAGCAAAGTGTTACTTCAAATATAATTTATGTGGCTGTAATAAAAATCATTAACGGGAAAACTAGAGACTCTAGTTTAAATTATTCCAAAGCAATCCTGCCCTGCCTGGTCATCTTCATTCTTCATAAGGTCATCTAAAGCTCTGCTTGCATCTTGACTCAGATTAATTCACTCATCACCCCAAGGTTTTCCGTCTCGCTTTGGTATCTGCTTAAGCAATGTCTCATTTTAAAATACTCATCCTTGTTTTCAGATCCCTTCATGGTCTTACCCCTCCTTATATTTGCTGTTTCCTTTCCTCAGAAATGTCTTTACTCCAATACCACCCTCTTGATCAGCAATGAATTTAATCAGTACCCCTGTGTTGGTAGTTATCCTTTTAGTTATCAAAGCCATAGGCTCTGCAATAACACAGAAGCCAAGAAAATGGAAGCCTCTCAAGCTTTCTGATCCATTCAATATGGCTGTTTTTCCTGAGGCCTCGACTCCTTAACTGGGAATTGACAGCTTTGAAAGACTGATCTTTCAAACATTTATATACCTCATCTTTGAATACGTCCAATGTTCTAGCCTCCACAACGCTCCAGAGTACATTCCAGAGATTCACTACCCTCTGCCAGGAGAAATTCCTAGCACCTCAGTTTTAAATGACCATCCTATTGTAACTATATCCCCTTGTTCAAGGCACTTCTGCTTTTAGCATCTTTCCTGTTTAAGATCAACCCTCATTCTTCTAAATTCCGAAGAATACAGATCCAACTTTTGCTATTCATGCTAGGTCAACCCTCTCATCCCAGGAATTAGCTGAGTGAATCTCTTTTGTATTGCCTCCAATGGCAGAATACCCACACGTTTTAAGTCTCTACCACTTAACGTCTTTCCTTCTCAAATACACTTAAAAACTATCTCTTTTGACTTGAGCATTTGGTCATCCATTCCAACTTCTCACATAGCTTGGTATTAAACTTTGTTTTATAATGCTTTTGTGAACTGCCTTGGGACAGATTGCTATGTTAAAGGGAGCTGTAGAATGAAAAGTTGTTAATAAATTGCAAAAGCTTTATTTGGGTTTTCTCCCCCATTGTCATATTCTTTATCCACAGGAGTGATGAAATTATTGCTATTAGATATTTTATAACATGGATTAAAACACAATAATCTGAAAAACCAATCCTTTTCTGACTCAAGTTATATTACATCAGATATAGATATGGAAATGGAGAGGCTATATTATCAGATTGCTGATTTTTTGAAACCTAATGATCAGCACTTTTAATCTAATGTTACTGCCTACTTGTATATTCTATTACCTCCTTTCCTTCCTCCACCACCCCACCCCACTCTTGGCATGGTTGGCTGTATCTTAGCTGTTGAAATTTCTTCTTGCAAAGCTCAGGAATTCTATGCCCCAGTGGGTGGTAGAAGCTGGATTATTAGAAGTATTTAAAGTGGAGGTGGATAAATATTTGATAGATCAAGAAATAGAGGGATATGGAAAAATGGCGCAGGATTTGAGGCCAGCATAGGTCAGCTATGATCCTATTAACTGGTGCGGCAGCTCAAAGGGCCTGATGTCCCTCTGCTGCTCCTGTTTCCTCGTGTTCTTGTGTTAGTGCCAAGCCCACTGGGAAGCTGAACAAAAAGTTGCAATTCCTGCACTGAATGCAAATACTGTCATCTTTGTGCATGGAGCCAGCACTAAGTGATTAATGGAAAGGAAATCACTCTGTGCAAAGCTTACAATAGCAATGTTTTTTATTTTAAAAATACAAGCTTTACTGGCAGCATCTTATGAATTTTTATATAGTTTGTTGCTTTGAAAGAAAATTACCTCCTGTGCATTGATGATATTTAAAGTATCCAAAGGCTGACTTTAAAGAAATCTAAATGTTGGAAATCTGACATAAAACAATGCTGGTATACAGCAGGCCACTGAATACCTATAAAGGAAAGAAATCCATTTACATTTTACATTTGTATCTTTCATCAGAACAATCTTTAATTCTGATGTATGGTTCAAGCTCAAACTGTCTCAAACTATCTGCTATGGAGAGGTAAGAGCAACAAGAGTGCATGTTTCCAGGGCTGCCACAAGAGTCAGGGTGGAAATTCATCTTTGGGTGCATGCACTAAACTGGTGCTTAGAGGACCACCCAGCTATGTTGCTCCTCCATAAGACATAGGAGCGGAATTAAGCCATTCCACCCATCAAACCTGCTCCACCATTCAATCACGGCTGATTTATTTTTCCCTCTCAACCCCATTCTCCTGCCTTCACCCCGTAAGCTTTGATGCCCTTGCTAATCAAGAACCTGTCATCCTTCGCTTTAAATATACCCAATGACTTAGCCTCCACAGCCGTCTGTGGCAATGAATTCCACAGGTTCACCACCTTCTGGTGCAAGAAATTCCTTCTCATCTCTGTTCTAGAGGAGTGTCCTTCTGAGGCTGTGCCCTCTGGTCCTAGACTCTCCCACTACTGGAAATATCCTCTCCACATCCACTCTGTCCAGGCCTTTCAATATTTGGTAGGTTTCAATGAGATCCTCCTCATCCTTTGGCGAGTACAGCCCCGGAGCCATCAAACGCTCCTCATACATTAACTCTTTCATTCCCAGGATCAATCTTGTAAACCTCCTCTGGACCCTCTCCAATGCCAGCACATCCTTCCTTAGATATGGGGCCCAAAACTGCTCACTGTACTCCAAATGTGGTCTGACCAATGCCTTATAAAGTTTCAGAATTACATCCTCTACTACAGAATTACATCCATTTTCACTGAAGTCAATAGAGCTGAATGTCAACCGGATGTATAAACTGGCTGATACCGTAACATTCATTTAAAGCTAAAACCGGAATCTCATTAATCTTGATGGAGACCAGTGGAATTTACAAAATGCCGCTGGTTTCATCCTGGGCCGTCAAGCCTACATTCCTTCCCTCCTACTGACTGTTACATTCCATCTACAGTCTTTGCTCCCCTTTGCTAAACCTATCTCCCTGCCCCCAACTAAAAATAAGTGAGCTTCTTGTATTCTACTATATCAGTAGTCCCAGTACTTATTTAAATAAATACAGATAAATTATATTTGTTATGTTTACCTTGGGTGCAATGGTCTTTGGTCTTTTTCATTGAAAGTTTTCTTTAGATTTACTGTGCTGTATTTCTTAGTGTTTACTTACAGCATTGTATCTGAGATTGATAATATGTTGAAAATAACAGTGATCATATCCACAATGACCTTGCCTTGGATATTGGCAAGGTATGGTTTTTTAATTAATTCCATTTAATCAGTACCTTGCTTGCTTCTAGTTTTAACACTTCATCCTTTGCACAATTTATTCTATTATGAAAAAAAATCTTGAAGGTATTTTAATTTTCCTTTTAAAATTCCAATACCTCTATCCCAGAAGGGCACAGGCCAGGGAGAAGGTTAGGTGGTATAAGAAAGATTCATCTGGGTTGCCAAATATTAATAATATCTGTTGTGATACTCATAGAAGTGGAAGCCAGGAAAAAATAGCCTTTTACATGATGGGAAATAGATACAGAGGAGGTGTGAGGAAAGACTTCTTTATGCAGATTGGTTATGATTCAATACTCAGTCTATAAGGTTGAGGGAAACAATCAATTGGAGTTTTGAAGGGAAATTAGGTACTTAAGGTAAAATGAATGAGATACCTTTTAAGGGAAAGAATAGAGGAATGGAGCTGACTATGTTGTCCTATAAAGAGCTGATAGGCTCAATGGCTTCAATTATTATTCTGGCTAGCAGAACTTGTGTGGAGATAACTGACTTTTAGAAAGGTAATTGCATTTGTATGCAGCAAGGTAATGATTGTGTTGCTCAACACGCAACCCAGACATGTGGATCACTCATCTAGAAAGTTCAAATGAATGAAAGCTCAAATTCCAACATTAACAGTTTTAGAATTTTAGTCAGTTTTTGGAAGTGTGGAGATAAAAGTCTAATATAGCCAGTGGAGATTATAATGGAGTTATTGATACAATGTGGGGCTTATCCTCGCTTATCAGTATTCCAAGCTCCCTGAATGATTCCCACTTACTGCTGGTATCCATCTACCAAAGGTAACGTACTCAGTTCTTTTCAGATTTTCCTTTCATCTGGAGTTGCCATTGATAGTAAGCAGTTATATACACAATGCTCCAAACAAAGCTGGTACAAGTGAAAGTACTGTGGTCTCTCGATGCTAATCAGCTATCAAATAGCAATCCTTCATTATTCCAGGAAAGAGCATCCCAAGCCGGAGGAACTGAATTAGATCATCAACAAGCACAGTGTCAGAAGTAGATGATGCTTAAGGAAGGATTTATATTATTTAAAGTTTTCATCAGGTACTACAATCCAGGAATAAATGGAATATTTAAGTGTAATACTTAAGACATCACAAGAGGCTAGTAAGAAATTGACAAAATGACCAGCAGTGATTACTTTGAAGTTGATACACTTGACTGCCCATGGAAAGGGGCATTTTGTGTTTTGGTGATTATCCATAACAGTGATCATGCAAGTTTTGTATTGATTCAGAGTCCCAAATAGTTAAATTATGTAATTTAATTTCACCCATGTGAAACTAGGTCCCACACCATGAAATAGGCTTATTACTGCTATCTGGAGATGTGCAGCAAGCTATTTTGATGTATTTAAATTCATGAAGAGAAACATGAGTAGGCAAAAATTAATAGCTCTTCCATGAATGTAAGGAAAGTAATAGTAATTAAGTGATTATGAAAGTTCAGACTGGATTGAAAATTTCAAGTACAAAACTCTATTGTGTAGCGGATATTTTTGGCTCTACAGATGCCAAATCATTTCCAAAGTTTGAAGCAGGACTTCAGCATGGCCACAATTACAGCCTGCTAAGACGTTTGCAGAATAGTAGGATTGTGACATCAAACAGTGTATAATGTTGCTTTGACACTCCCAATATCATTTGGTAGCTTAATGCTCCTACTAACTACTTTTATTTGTTCAGGGGATGTGGATGTGCCTACTTTCATTGCCCATTCCCAATTGTCCCCTGAACAGAGGAGGGAGTTAAGAGTTGATCACAAATGTGGGTATGGAGTCACATATGAATGTCCATATTTCTTTTTTGGAAGGACAGTAATGAACCGGATAGAGATTTCTTTTAAACAATCTGGTAGTTTTGTATTTAAATATTCAAATTATTTATAGCAAACTGATAACTCACTCTCCAAATATTTAAAAATCCCAATGATTCAGTGTTTGGCTCACCAGGTGATGTTTACTGCTCTCCTTAACTCACCGAGACCCAGTTCCTGTGTTCCCTTTAAACTAACTAGGATCACTGCAAAATTTATTATAATAATATGTGACATCTTAAAAAAAAAAGTAAATTGAAAGTGCATTTGGACATTAATTGTAATAACATTCAGTAGTTAAGAAAATCTGCTACTCTGTTTCCACCAAAGTCTTGACCTTGCAGGATTTTTCAGAGTCTTACGATAAATGGATTTAAATTCCCAGCTGCTGGGGAGGTCTTTGAACTCCTGTGCCAGGATCAATGGTCCAAAACTTTGGCTGCGAGTCCAGCAACTTAACCACTACTATATTGCACCTTAACTATAGTAACTGGGCACACCTTGAGGAACAGGATGGACTTCCCACCAGTTCTATTTAAAGGAATTATTATCTATTTTTATGTTAATTGTTTGTTATTTCTGCTGTGTATTGCTGTGATTGTTGCAGATTTTTTTTCAGATTATTTAAAATTCCTGGTCTATTGGAAGTGGCACACTAAATTCTGAAGACTTTATGCTGACTTCAAGGTTTCTGCAGAAGCTCGTTGCTCCTATACATGGAATCATTTGTTGCCATTTGCCATGAAGTGCAAAGGGCAAGCAGAGGACATGCAGCAAGAAGAGGAAGGAAGAGAGGGAGAACAGCTCTCAGCATGATGCTGAACTAATAGGCAGCAAGGAACAATGTAATTTGTGCTTTATTAAAATCATCCTCACTGAAATCTGCCACCTCATGTAGCCACAGCTCCAACCTTGGTATACCAGGTATAGCTTTGCCAGTGGCTCGCAACTATCAATTTGTTTATGTGTTAGTCTCATTATCTGGAACTGGAAATATTTGCAACACCATTTTGTTGTTCACTGTCGTGTAAGGAAGATTACTCATTCTCATTCAAAGAGAACAGATGATGTTCTGTTCTATTTTTGCTTGGAAGTAGTAGATGGAGCAAACAAGCAACTGTGCTGGAATTGCAAGCTTCCCTATAATGCAAGGTGCCAGAGCATGCACAGACATCACTTTGGGGTTCCACTGATATGCACTACTCCAATCCTCAAAGTCTGGCTGTTGTGTGATCATACACAGTGCATTAAGCATTGTTTCTTGCAGTCATATTCTGTGGCGATACTCTGCCAATTATATTGAACCATGATGAACATGCCTGCTGGATGACAGTCATTGACACCTAACATCATCACTTACTTTGGTCTTTGTGTCCTTTAAACATTGAAAGCCACAGTGCCATACAAAATGTGATAAATCAGAACATTAGCAATACTTCTGTGCCCTGGCTGTACCAGAAAAGATCTATAGCACTTGGCAGAATATGTGACAAGAATCCCTGTGGTCTGCTATCTGCAACTAATCCTGCCATCGTGATGGCATGGCACTGCACAGATACCAACTAAATGGTGAGGAGTAGAAGGGAGGGGAAACCTAGATTGCCCCTTTCTGTCTGCAAATATCACAACTACACCTGTAGCTGCAATCCCAACTGTCCCAGACCTTCTGTCAGTGACCATCATGCTGTCAATCTGGCAATAAATTAAAAAGTCAACATAAAAATAAATATTCCTGAACAAATTAATGAAGCAAAATATACCATCTTGCAGAGAAATATGCACTTCCTACCTTTATCCATTCATTTAGTAGCTATCTTCCTAATCTAAACCCTGAGCTCCTTTGAGTACTGGTATTCATAGCCAAGAAGGCAACAGTCTGAGTCTTCACTTCAGCACCCAGTTGTCTTGTGGCACCAACATGACTTGGAATGTAACCTAAGACATAAGTCATTAAAAGCTTTGTGGATGTGGTTGGCTCCAAAAGTGCACAAATGGAGTTACCCACCACTTGAATACTAGGAAGGATGGACTCCAAGCTCTTCACAAAGCCTTTTAAAATTGGTGACAAACCCTTCCATGCTCGTTGACATTGGAAGTCAATCTGGGAGGATTTCAAATGCGCCATATTTCATTGTGCAGACTGGGATTGGTGCTGGGGCATCAATTTTTTAGAATTTATATAAATTACTTGTACGAAGGCATCAAAGTTGCAGTTGCTAGATTTGTCTTTGACACAAGAATAAGTAGAAGAGTAAGTAGTGAAAAGGATGTAAGGAGGCTAAAAAGAGATATGGGTAGATGAAAGAAGTGGGTAAAGATCTGGCAAATGGAATATAATGTGGGAAAGTACATTTTGAAAATTTTCCTACCAAAATAAACATAGTAGTATATTATCTGTCGTGAGAGATTGCAGGGCTCTGAGATGCAGAGAGATCTGAGTGTCCTAATGCATGATTTGCAAGAGGCTGCTTTCAGGGTCTATCAAGTAAGTAGGAGAGCTAACAAAATATTGGGAGCGTTAAATACAAGTAGGGAGATTAGGCTCTGGTTACATAGGGCACTGGTGAGACCACATCTGCAGTACAGTATACAGTATTGGTCTTCTTATTTAAGGAAGGATCTTAATGATGCGGTTCAGAGAAGATTTAACTGGAATGGCCTGGTTGTCTTATGAGGAAAGATTGGGCAGACTAGGCTTGTATCTGCTGAAATTTAGAAGAATGAAGGAGGACTTGTTTGAAATATTTAAGATCCTGGAAGGTCTTGATGGGGTGGACGTGGAGAAGGTGTGTCCTCTTCTGAGACAATCTAGAACTAGAGGTCGCTGCTTAAAAATTATGGTTGAACATTTAATACAGAGGCAAGGTGATTTGTTTTTCTGTCTCAGATGGTTGAAATTTGGAGATCTCTTCCTCAAAAGGTGGTGCAAGCAGAGTCTTTGAGTATTTTTAAAACAGAGGTAGATAAGCAAAGGGGTGAAAGGTTAACTTGGGGAGATGGGAATACCGAGGTGAGGTTATACTCAGATCAGGTGAAGGTTATGGGTAAGGCTGTGGTGAGCAGAGTGGGGAAAATAAAATATGCACACTTGCATCTGTATAAGGAGATTATGTGATGAGGAAAATTTGATACAAGATGGAGATTTATTAAAAGGATATTATAAACACCTTCTACTGTTTCAGTTCCACTGCTGGCCACGGCCTCAGCAGCAGTTGCTCGGATGATAGCAAAAACCATCTCATCCATCTCCAGCTTGCACCTGCTCTCCTCTAGTTAACTACTGCTACATCTGATTATGCAGACTTTGATCAACAAGAGAGAGGGAAATGTGTTAGTGAAGTGCTGTATGTTTGATTGAATAGTTACTTGTGTGTGTGAGCTTTGAGATGTGACAGGAGGCTTGTAGTGATGTTAAATGTTTGGTTAATGTGTATCTATGAATACTTCGTGCATGTCCTGATTGATAAAGGTTCTCAGGAAGTGAGTTGTGCAGATGTATTGCATTGGGCAGTGTTTGAGGCTAGTAGCACATACAATGTAGTACAGTATTTGGAGATACCTTAACTGACCTAATTCATATGTGAAGCTGTTGAACTTCTTGCCATATTACCTCTGGTCCTCATGGCTTGACTCCTGATGTTCATTGCCATGGTTATCTGTTCCCATTGTCTTAGAGGCTTTGCCTGAAGGACCTTATGGTTTCTTGGTGGTCAGGGCACATCACTGTTCGCCTTAATCTACTTCACTAAGGCAATCTGGTGCAGAGATCATACTGCTCACAATATAACCTCCCAGCCTCTTCCCTCCTCATGTGCATGGTTTAAGTGCTTAATAGTTAATTTGACTACATGTAGCAGTTGAGTAATTTGGTTGAGAACATGTTGCTTCCAGTGCAGGCAGCATGCCAATTACATGTGCAGCTTTTTCCACTTATCACAATGCTACCACTTAGTTTTGAAGGCAGTCTAATTTGACCCCTATTATCTTCATGATTGTAAAGATCTTTATAAATCTTGAAATCATGACAAGAAAAAGCATCCATCTGAACAATAGAAATTAAGTTGATCATAAATTGAAGACGAAGACACAGACAACAATGAACCTTTTTTGATATCATTCTTGTTTATTAAGTTTTGCATCAGATTGCCAGTTCCCAAGAAAAAAAAAGTTTCATTACAGGACAGCAGTATGACTATCAACTGGGTCACACTTTAAAGAAAAATAGGCAGTCAAAATTTAAGTTTTTACTTGATTTGTTTGACCATTTCTTCCCTGAATTGCATAAATTGTGTACACTAGAGAATGACAAAAAGAAATTCAGATTTTCTTTCATCACCTGCATTTTTAAAAAAAGTAGCAATAAATTCAACTGGAACAAGTGAACAATTTAAGACTATCTGCAGACACAATTAAAATAACATTATTTTGTGTGTTGTGCTTAAGTCAAAAGGAAATATTGCACAACCATTTCATTGGAAAAGTTTAATACCATAAAACACTTGAATTGTGGATTAATTATAGCAATTCGCTTAAAATGTAACATAATTGGTGCATTGCACAATATTCACTCCTGCTCCTGAGAGAGGTCTTGCTCCCACTGTATGGTACAATCATTGGTCAGAAATAAGTTTCAGGAAGTGTAGGAGGAAGTTCTTGGGAGCAGATGCATGTCCTGAATCAGATTTTTGAAACATAATCAAGCTGTGAACAGCATTTTGGAACAGAATGGGTCCACCAGCAGAATGGTGGGGTGGAATTAGCTTCACAAGAAAAATCATAGAACATCACAGCACAGTACAGGCCCTTCAGCCCACAATGTTGTGCCGACATTTTATCCTGCTATAAGATCTATCTAACCCTTCCCTCCCACATAGCTCCCCATTTCTTGATCATTCATGTGTCTAAGAGTCTCTTAAATGTCCCTAATGTATCTGTCCCCACATCTGCAGGCAGTGTGTTCCACGCACCCACCACTCTCCAAGTAAAAAAAACTTACCCCTGACATCACCCTTAAACCTTCCTCCAATCACCTTAAAATTATGTCCCCTCATGTTAGCCATTGTTGCCCTAGGAAAAAGTCTCTGACTGTCCACTATCAATGCCTCTTATCATTTTGTATACCTCTGTCAAGTCACCTCTCTTCCTCCTCCTCCTCTCCAAACAGAAAAGCCCTAGCTCACTCAACCTATCCCCATAACAAAATTTAGTGAAGCAAGATTATAAACATTATATTCATCTACTGTTCATGATCAATGTTTTTTTTCCTCTGCACAACGTTAAACTCCTGTATCTAATAATGGATCCTTCTCAGCAATTTCTGTTTCCAAAACATCTACCCTTCCTCTTTGTTAACAGCCCCATTTCTGAATATGGATAAGGTGAATTGACTTTAACCCTAGCACGATAATTTAGTTATTACTCTGTCTGGTTGGCATCTGAACAATTTACAGATTGTAAATACTACTACTGCACAACATAATATTTCAGAATTTGTTTACTATTTGACCTAAATGATCATTGAACTTGTGGTTTCCAGGGTAATCCAGTCATGTTGCTCTTTAAATATGTCATTGCACTTTAAATTTAAAACAAAAATGAAATCTGCCTTACTTAAATTAGTACATTGATAGCCACATTTCAAGTTTTAAGTGCAGGGTCTACATTTGATAATGAAATTATCTTTCTAATGAGCTATGGAAGGTTTAATACCAAGATTTTAATCTATCATTGTATTTGTATTGGTACCAAATAATGTCCACACTAAAGAAATATTAATCAGCAGTGATAATGTTACTCTGAATTAAAATGGCAGGTGGACAAGCAACTATGTTTTTAACACAGTGACAGCAATTGAGCTGGTATGCATAGGTCAACCTCTTATCTTATTGTGTGTAAAAAATATTTTAGTACCTCATTACTAGAGTAGCAAACTGATGCCAAGTAAAGTGTTTAGCCCCATGTTGTTTCTTTTCCCTACATGAGTTATGAATTTTAAACATCAAGATTAATGGTTTAAAATCATGTAACATAATTTTGCATTGTTTGCAAATAAATGACATATACTATGAAATTTTTTTAAATAATTATAAGATTGCTTAATAGAACTATTAAAGATTAAATTCTGTAGCCTTGCATAAGATGAATATTCTACAAAATAGAAATATATTATGAATATAATTTTTTATATGTCACAGGTTTATTCTCATATACAATGTACAACTTGCAGTACAATTAAATTATTAAATTCAGATAGGAATCATTCTGGAATCAAAATAAATTGTGTAAAGAACATATGAACATAAGAACTTAAGAAAATCGGAGCAGAAGCTAGACCATTTGGCCCTCAAGTTTGCTCCACTGTTCAATATGATCATCATGGCTAATCTGCCCCAGGCCTCATCTCCTCTTCTGTGTTAGTTCCACATAACCCTCAATATGTATTTCCTCAAATATTAAATGATTTCATAAATTTAATCTAAAGTACTTTTCCATAAACTTTGAACTCCAGTCTAATATTGAACATGGTGTTCTTGTGCTGGAATTAAGACCCATGACAAGAGAGGTCTTCAATTCTTGCTATCAGTGTTGGTTCAGGAGGGCTTAAGGAATTATATGAATGGGTCCACTCTAGATGAGAAATGGGTTACTAAGAGTTTCCTGTGGTTGGCTAAGAGCAATATTAGTGGATGCATAATAGCGTATTCTCCATCGATCTGACTACAAAAAAAAGATACAGCAAAGCTAGCTGTGTACAAGATTTAGGAAATAAATATGTAGAAAGGAATAAAATTTACAACACAGGATTCCATGTGGCACATCATTTCATTGCCATTTGAAGAAGAGCTATCCAGACTAATCCTACCTTCGAACACCTGGTCCATAGGCCTGAAGGACACAGACCTTTACAGCACTTTTATGTATGTGCACTATTTATATGTGATGAAGGATCCTGATTCAACCAAAGTTCCAGGCAGTGAGTTCCAGACTTCTACCAGCCTCTGTGTGAGAATTATTTTCATCTCTAATCCTCTGCAATTATTTAAAATTATTCCACTTGATTTTTGACTCCACTGCTAAGAGAAATAAGTCCTAACTATCATCTAGACATCTCGTTGTTTTACACACTTCAAGAATGTCTCCTCTCAGCCTCCTGTTTTACACAGAAAACAACCCAAGCTTATCTTCCCTTTTCTGATTGCTACCATTTTACAATCTTGGCAACATCCCTGTAAATCTCTTCTGCACTCACTCCAGTGCAAAAGATCCTTCCTGCAAAATAGCAACCAAGGGGTGATCTATTTCAAGTTGTGGTCTAAGTAGTGTCATATTAACTTTCAGAGTGGATACAACACTACTTGGTCTAAGTAGTGTTGTATCCTCAGCTCATTAACTTTCAGGATAGCTATAGATAAGGATAGGAATGGGCCCAGCAGGAGGGTTTTAAATTGGAGCAGGACTAACTATGAAGGCATAAGGCAGGAACTAGGTAAAGTGGAAAAATCTTTTTGCTGGCAGGTCCACGTTGAGCATGTGGGGAGTGTTTAAGGATCAGATACACAGAGTACAGGACAAGTATGTCCTGATTAGGAGGAAGGATGTGAATGGGAAAATACGGGAACCTTGGATGTCCAGAGAAGTAATCAACTTTCAAGAAGTAAAAGGACAAGTATGTAGAGCTTTGGAAAGTTAGGATCAGACAGAGCATGTGAAGACTATAGAGAAGCTAGAAATGAACTCAGGAAAGGAATTAGGAAAGTCAGGAGGGGCCATGATAAGTCCTTAGCAAGTCGGATTAAGGAGAATCCAAAGGCATTCTATACCTACGTCAGGAATAAGAGGATAACAAGGGAAAGGGTAGGACCACTTAAGGATAAAGAAGGGAATCTATGTTTGGATGCAGAGGATGTGGGTGAGGTTCTGAATGAGTGTTTATCTTCTGTATTTACCCAGGAAAGGGACATGCAGGATGCAGAAATTGGAACTGAGGGCATAAACATGTTAGGGCATTTAGAGGTCAAGGAGGAGGTAATGTTAGGTCTCCTAAACAGTATTAAATCCTCAGGACCCAATGGAATATACCCCAGGTTACTAAGGGAAGCAAAAGAGGAAACTGCCGGGACCTTGACTGGTATCTTTGTGTCCGCTTTGACCACGGGTGAGGTCCTTGAGGACTGGCGAGTGGCTAATATTGTTCCTCTATCTAAGAAAGGAACAAAGGAAAATCCAGGGAACTATAGATTGGTGAGTCTCACGTCAGCTGTAGGGAAATTGCTGGAGAAAATTCTTATAGATAGATTATACGAACATCTGGAATCCAATGGCTTGATTAGGGAAAGGCAGCATGGCTTTGTGCGGGGCAAGTCGTGTCTTATTAACCTGGTTGAGTTTATTGACAAGGTGACGAGAGAGATTGATGAAGGTAGAGCTGTGGATGTCATCTATATGGACTTCAGTAAGGCACTTGAAAAGGTCCCACATAATAGGTTAATCAAGAAAGTTTGGATGCATGGAGTCAGTGGAGAATTGGCTGTGTGGATCCAAAACTGGCTTGCCCATAGAAGATAGAGGGTAATGGTTAAAGGGACTTATTTGGGCTGGAGGTCTGTGAGTAGTGGCGTTCCACAGGAATCTGTACTGGAATCTCTGCTGTTTGTGATGTACATAAACGACCTGGATGAGTATGTTGTTGGGGGGGCATTAGTAAGTTTGCAGATGATACCAAGATTGGTGGAGGTGTGAATAGTGTAGAAGACTGGTGGCAGATGCAGCATGATATAGATCAGTTCAAGATGTGGGCAGAGAAATGGCAGATGGAGTTTAACATAGGAAAAAAAAACTAGAAAAACTACTGCACAATTCAGGCCCTTTGGCCCACAAAACTGTGCCAAAATTACTTTTAACTTTGATAAATGTGAGGTGTTGCACCTTGGTAGGACTAATGTCAAGAGGCAGTTCACTCTTAAGGGCAAGAGCCTTAACAGTGTTGAAGAACAGAGACCTTGGGGTTCAAGTCCATGGCTCATTGAAAGTGGTTACACAGGTTGATAGGGTGGTAAAGAAGGCTTATGGAATGCCTGCATTTCTTAACTGGGATATTGAGTATATGAGGCAAGAAGTTATGATGCATCTTTATAGAACTCTGGTTAGGCCACA
>JARFYF010000119.1:43014693-43028023 GCA_030265395.1 Rhina ancylostomus | reverse complement strand
GCCCCCCGGAATGTTAAGATGGAGGGTGCTAAGTGATAGGTAGAAACATAAGAAAAAAAGCAGAGGGAATAAGGTAGGAGTGGGGAAGGAGAAAGTTAGAGACAGAGGCTGGTAGGTGATATGTGGAAGCAGATAAGAAAAGTATGACGGGCATACGGAACCAGGTGGGAAGGGTAAATCACTCCCATCAATCCAATCCAGCTGCCACTGTGCACCTTTTTTATTATTTCTCCCTCCTTTGTTAGCAAGACATTCTCCTCCCCCATATGGTTCCATATGCTCATCACCCACAGAATTATCTATCTGGGTTTCTTCTCCTCTAGTTCACCTTTCTTATCCCTTCCCTCACCTGGTTCCATTACCAGGTGGACAGAGGAAAAGATTCAAGGCTGTGTTTAAAACCTTCAGGAAGAAATGAAATATTCCCACTAACTCTTGGGGGAGAAGGAACATTTGGAATGGTATTGAGAAACTCAAGGCAACATAGCAAAAGGAGAAGACCATCTTACAAAGTACCAATCCATCCAGCTCATCAGCTGCAATTTCCCCAGCCCTCATAAGCGGAAGAGGCTGCAGTCTAAGTAATAGACAGCCTCTGAGAAAATTGTTTCTGGCATAGGGAGTTAAATGACTTCCCCTGAAATTGCAGGTGCACTATTGTTACCCACCATTTGCTAATCTTAGAATAGAAATAAATCTTGAGACATGCTTTGAGCTTTTCATATATATTGAATTCTGGCCCACAATTGCAAAAACCACGATCAGCTTTAAGGGGAGATGGGAGACTGCAGATACTAGAAATCTGGAGCAACATACACAAAATTCTGGAGGAATTTGGTCCTGATTTCTCAGCCCGAAATGTCATCCATTCGTTTCCTTCTGTAGATGCTGCCTGACCTGCTGAGTTCCTCTAGCATATTGTGTGTGTTGCTCATAATCAGCTTTATTTAGTTGAAGCGTGGTTGTAATTCTTATTCCAAATGTAGCAGAAACCTAGTCTGTATCACTTGCTTCACTTTCCAGGGCTTTGATGCAATAGAAGGATGGTGTTCTGCCATAAAATGGCAAATTAAAGCACAGTATTCAAGTTGTTCAGTTTGGCATTTTTGCTTGCAGAAATGTTATGTTTTTAGTATTCAAGCAGTTAACAGCCTCCAAAAGAAAAGCAATGACACATTTGCAACTGATGGGATCACTTTGATTGCGAAATCCATCTCCTGGCAGATTGCAAAAGAGGCTCATTTCAATTCCATATTTTCTGTAAAATGAATGGATTATGAAATCAATCTTGAAAGGAGAAAAATTAAGGCCAGCCTTTATTACTGTCTAATAGGTGACAATGCTTCCAGATATTTATTCCTTAAAATTGGGATAAGAACCTTTAAATTTGTGGAACGGCTTCACCATGTAACTTATCTGTGTGCAAGTATATCACAATAGCCCTTGACAAATTCATCTTTTCCAAGCAGTGTTGCTAGAAAGAGGGAATGACATCTCTTCACAGTGAGGATGCATACAGTCAGATTGTCATTTATCTTGGGGCTTTCATTGCTGGTGATGACTTTCTTAAATTATTCATCATGCTTGCAAAATGTTGCAAATTATTTTCAAAAGTCTCTGGCAAATACTTGCTACAAATCTGGCATGTTTTTGCTGAAGGAATCATTGTGAAATAGCTTGTTAATTAATTCAACACACTCCTGGTGGTGACACCTATACTACTTCAGAAAAATGTCTAAAGTTCATAATTTTATGTGCAAAGCATAGCACAGGTGCTCTAAGATTGCCAGGTGTGTTTCTGGAAAGCAAAAAGGCAATTTTGAAGTATTTTCTTTCACATAATTGAGAACACCTTTTTGTTTCTCACCCCAATTTTTTCTGTGCTTTTGTGCTTATGACTTTTTTTCACCACTGCCACCATTGATCAGCCCATCCCATAAACAAGTAGGATTGTTCAGAAGATTCGGTCACAAAATCAATATTCTGAAAGTTTGTGTGCTGCATTCTTAAAGCAAAATGCATGAAAATGTAAACTCTGCCTGATTCACATATTTTGATGGCATAGAGTTTTAATTTATTCCTCCTCCACTTTTGCCCCTATTTCTCTCCCTTTCAGCCTGTACTTGGTGTTGCAGGTGCCCTTACCTTTTTACTTAATAGAAAATTTTGTTAGGTGGCGAGAATATATTACGTTGATGTGGATGTGCTCAAATGACCAGAGTTCTGTACAGATCAGAACTGTTTTTTCCATGTTGTTTGCAGATGGATTGTAGACATGGAAGGCGCTCCTGGCACATTATATGAAGGGGAGAAATTTCAGCTTCTCTTCAAGTTCAGCAGTCGTTATCCTTTTGATTCACCTCAGGTAATACTTGTATACAGACAGATCCAGATGACTACAATTTTATTTCTGTAAGTGTATGTTTATTTATTGGGATGTTGGTAAAGTTAACATAAATTTGCAGTTTGTTTTAATGCATATGCAGTAAAAAGAAATTCATAGATGTTGGTAACAACTGATCTGTGTTGCAGAGTTATCTGAATAAAATCTAGTAGTAAGAATAACAGATCAGAAGCTGAGTGCTGAATATTATTTCCAAATGCTTCAGAAAAATAAATTTGCATATCCAGCCAGATACTTCAGTGCAGTATTGAGGAAGTGCTGTATTATATGAAGTGCCATGTTTCATTAAGGAGCTCTACTTTGACCCTGGCTGTACCTACAAATTCCTACAGCAGTATTTTGAATTGCACTGGAGTTTTCCTGGTTTCATGGTCAATATATATTCCTCATATTATCTGGTCATTATCACTACTTTGTTTTGGGAGGTTGGTGAATGCAAATTGGCTGCTGAGTTTCCTGAATATCAATGGTAAACATGCATCAAAAAGTATTTCATCGGCTATGTTGTAAAGCTCTTTAGAATAATCAGAAAAGACATGATTAATGTTCCATAAATGCAAGTTTTTGGTTTCTAAGAATGGACAAGACTGTCAAACTGAGGAACCATCTTTGTTGTCTTTATAGGTACATATATATTTTCTCAAATATTCTATTTTGAACTTAATTGTCGGATTGACATTATTAGCCTAAGGAAGAATGCAGTTCACACTGACCCTAATTTGAAGAAGTTGAGAGATAAATTAGCAACTGAAGTTAGCAACATAATCTAGAAGTTATGAGGCAACTATTCTTGTATTTTAGGGTAAAGGTGGAGAGCCAGCAAATAAAATATTAGATATTCTTGCTGACTTTGGGCACATATTTAAGCAATCTGCTCAACATTTGTCTGATGTCTTTATTTATGGTTCAAAATACTTTTAGTTAGGTTTATGCTCTTGGCGGATAGTGCATGTGTGCAATACGACAAGCAAGTTCAGCACTTAAAAAAAAGTGTACTGTATTCCAAAAGGCTGGACGATCTGGATGTGTTTTTCTAGTTCTGCCTTAACTCAAAAATGATGACGAGCAGCCATTATGAACTGATGTTTTATATTTTTATGGCAGTCTGCAAAAGGGCTTACAGATATTAAAATTATCTGCACAATATATATTATAATGTAGTTTTAATCTTACTCGTGTAGGCAGATTATGCCTTGTGGCTAGGTTTTCGCTGTTGACATTGGAGAGAGAGAGATATCAGATTACTTGCCCTGTATTAGTCTATTAGTTATCGGTAAAATTCATAAGTAGACCTAAAAAGGTGAGCATGGATGGATAAACCAACGCAGAGATGAACTCGATTTTGTCAAAAGAAAAGACACATTCTATAGCATTTTAGATACAAAAAGCATAGTCTCAGATTAGAGTAGAGAATTTATAAAACAGCAAAATGGGCTGATTATATATACAAAAAAATCAGGAAGTTGTGTTTGTTGAGCATGGACATTGGCGGATGCAGCTTAAAGTGTTTACTTATGAATTATATTTTGGAAATAAAAGCTTTCTGCAAAGTTTTGTAAAATGGAATGTCAATGGAAATATCAATACAGGCTGATAGTCATTTCAGAAGACAAACAGAATTTCTGTGTTTTTATTAAGGGTCATTGAGTACAAGAGGGAAAAGTTATGATTGAATAATGAAAAAAATCAGTTAACATTTTCAGGATAGTTTATTCATGCAGATGTGTAATTTGGTAGATCCTTTCATCACAATCAAAATTCCAGTAGAGTCTTATTCTAGCTATAATAATACTGAACAAAACTTAAAAATGCTAAATATTAGCATTCAGTTTTGAAACAGATTATTTGATTTCATAGCTGAATTTATTTGTTTCCTGCTTGGAAAATTCTAGTTTTCCATTATGTTGAGAAATGAGTGTTTGAATGCATTAAATTTGCATGTCTGTGCATACATTTTAGTTATCAAGAATTAACCTCTTTGGTGCGATTAAACACATTTTAGGTGAACTGTATATTAGTTGACATCATCAAATGCTTCCAGATGTTGTAATCGTGATGTTAACCCAACCTTTGACTTAATCCACCAACATCCCCTCCTGTACAAGAGGGTTAATTTCAGTGAGTTGAAAAGGAATCAAAATCTTGTATTGGTAGTGAATATTGGCAGGAAAAATTGCAATTGGATTGGACATAATACAGAATTACTTAGAATGTACAGCACATGAACAAGGAATTTAGCCTCAGCAGTCCATGCTGGATTATGCTCCACTCACGGCATCTCATATTTTTCCAGTTCTAAATCTGTCTGTGTCATCATCTATTTCCTTCTCTCTCATA
The DNA here is from genome assembly GCA_030265395.1 of Rhina ancylostomus. Lineage (NCBI taxonomy): Eukaryota > Metazoa > Chordata > Chondrichthyes > Rhinopristiformes > Rhinidae > Rhina > Rhina ancylostomus. The sequence goes on along the minus strand of JARFYF010000119.1, from coordinate 43,023,282 downwards.
TGCTTGACCAGCCTGCCCTTAAGTGTATACTATATGCTTAAACCATCCTCCTGGAAGTTGTACCAGAGATTTAAGTAAATGGACCACCAGCCAGAGTTCTGGGTGATTTGATCCAGAGACACAGAATACCACCATGGGAATTTAAATTCAAGTATTGAAATGAATCTAAAATTTGTTCAGTATCAGTAATGGTATCTAAGGAACTACTAGATTGTTGTTTAAAAACCCATCTGATTTCCTAATGTATTTCAGGAAAGGAATTCCACCATTCTTTCCTGGTCTATCACTTCAGACACACCAATAAGAGTGACTCTTCAGTTCAGTGGCATTTAGGGATGGGCAATAAAGCCAGTAACATTTGTGTCTCCTGAATGAATCTTGTTTTTAAAAAAAAAAGCAAGTTCACCATTCTCACCACTCTGTTTCAAGGTGGTTTCTTCTGAATATGCTATTGGATTTCTTGATGATACTTTATATAGATGAATCAGTTATGTTCTTCTCTTTATGTCCACCAATAACCCCCTACCACTTGACATTTAATGGCATTGTCATTGTTGAGTCCCCCTAAATCAACATCCTGGAGGTTACTCCTGACCAGAATCTCAACTGGACTGGGAATAAAAACTATTATAGTGAGTCTAAGACCACATATTCTGAAACAAGTAAATCACTTCCTGACATCCCAAAGCCTTTCCATCATCTACATGGCACAAGTTAGGACAGTGATGGAATATCCTCCACTTGCCTGGGTGGGTGCAGCTCCAATACTATATTCACTAAATTCAATACCACATAGAGTAAAGCAGCCAGCTTGATTGGTCTCCTATCTACTGCCCAAAACATTCGTTCCCTCCGCCACTCACACTCTGGCTACGCTATGTGCCATCTACAAAATACACTGTAGTCACTCAACTAGACTACTTTGATAGCACCTCTATAACCATTGATCTGTATGATCAAGAAGGTTTAGATGTGGGAGTACTACCACCTGCAGGTTCTCATGCAGGGAATGGTACACCATCCTGTGTGGGAAATATATCCCTGTTTCTTCATCCTGCTGCATCTAAATCCTGAAACACTCTTCCCAGCATCACTCTGGGAGTAACTTCACCAGAAGATCCTGCAGTTCAAGGAAGCAGCTCTCCATCACTTTCTCAAGACCTTGCCAGTGATACTCAGATCCTGAAAAACAAATGAATAAATAATTTTAAACACCTCTACTAGGTCCCCCCCCAGCATCATTTTCTCAAGAGTCTGTTCATCCTTTTTGATACATACACTATCGCATCTCTGGTTTCATCCTTGTAAATCTTACCTGCACCCTCTCCAATCCCTCTATATATCCTTTTTTAATATAATTGCCAGAAATATACACCGTACTTAAAGGACTGTCCAACTGAGGCTCAATACAGGTCTAGCAACTTCCCTTTTCAATTCTTTCTCTCTAGAAATAAACCCTAGTGTTTTGTTTGTTTTCTTTATAGCCTTGCTAACCTGTCGCTCAACCTTTAGTGATCGGTGTATTTGTACTCCAAGATCCCTTTGTTCCTCCTACTTCAGCTAGACTCCCACCTTCCATGTAGTAAGTGACTTTCCTATTCTTCCTATCAAAATCTACTAATTTGCATTTATCTACATTGAACTTCATTTGCCAAATATTTGCCCTTATTGATGTCCTCTTGTAAATTTTTGGTACCTCATGGTGATTATTCCTCCTAATTTGGTATCATTGGCAATTTTAGAAGTTGCTTTTTTGATTCCAAAGTCTAAACTGTTAATGTAATGTTCCTAATACCAATTCTTGCAGAGCATTTATAACCACCTTCTCCTGTTGCTCTTCACTTCCAGTTCTTGCTTTCCATCCTGAAGCTAAACTGGCCATACTGACTCCACATCTTCAGAGCTTAGTCAGTAGTTAGTCTGTTTGTAGGATATCTTATCAAAAGTCTTTTGGAAATTCTAGTTAAATTTATAAATAATGCATTATTATTTTCTAGTCCATTCAAAAAATTCAAGGTTGATTAACCAAGAAGTTCCCTTTAGAAAACCATGCTGACTATCTGTGATTATATTTTGAGTTTCTAGGGGTTCTGTTTTCTCCTTGATTCATTTATTTTTCCTAACACCAATCTTAAGCTGACTAGTACAAAATTTCCTAAATGTGTTCCGTCGCAGTTCTGAAATCTAGGTGTAACTTTCTGGCACCATAATTTTTTCCTAATGTTTGCTGGATAGTTCAGTCATGAGTTAGACATGTTCCCACAAGAGGACAAGGGAGAACGTGCAATGTCGTAACTCCCTGGATGATAAAGTACAGAGAGCAAAATAAAACTGAAAGTGGGTGTGGTAAATGTCAGATTCAAATTCACCAGGGAATCAAGCAAAATAGCAAAAAATGAGGCAGCTGAAAATGAAAAAGAGTGGTAAGCAGAATTTCTAAGAGGAGATCAACGGAGAACTTGTCTTTTAATAAACACAGAAATAATCAAAGGAGGATTGGGCCAAAATGATATGATCTTGTGTTATGCTATTAAATAAGTATTTTGTATCCATTAACAAAGAGGTCATTACCAGTGTCATAATAATGGCAGAGGTGATTGGGAAATTTAATCAGAGAAAAATAAAGGAGATGAGTTAAGGGTTGGTGTCTTTTGAAGTAGGAGGTCACCCAGTCTAGAATAATACATCTTAAATTGCCAGCTGTCTGCCCACCTCTTTGGTTGTGAAACACATTACTACCCTGCTCATCATTTACTAAAATTTTAAATTGTGTCTTATCCACAAACTTTGATTCATGTTATGGCGGCCCAGGTCATTAATATATCAAAAAAATACTGGTTTATTTGTTTATTATTGTCATGTTTACTGAGATACAGTGAAAAGCAGTGGTCCCAGTACCTGCCCACATTATCAATTGTCTTGAAGTCAGATCAGAAGAGGGAAATGAGAGGATATTTTTGAAGAATTGGCCACAATACAGCAAACTGCATAGAAAGCTGACTGCTCAAGGTTTGCGAATTTTACACCTGTAATTTAAAACGAAACGGAAATGGATAAACCCAACAATGTCAGGGCTGTCAACCTAAGGTTGGTGATGATGGAATCTTTAGCTATATTAATCTGGAGGAAATTTTAACTGGTATGTAGAAACTTGTATTAGAAGCAAATTGTTTGCTGAACTTGATTTAAGTAATGGAGGCTGTTATAGACTGATGTTTTCTCATGGCATATAAGGACACCATTTGGTCTATCAGGTCAATGCCAACATCCTGTTCCCTCATTTATTTCCCTGTACACTATTCTTTCTAACATACCTATCAATCTACCAACCACCCCATCTGTGAGGTGTGGGAAGAAACCAGGGTATCCAGGATGAATTCAGGCAGTTAATAGCAGAACATGTCAACTCCACACAAATATCACGAGGTCAGGATCAAACCCAGGCTGCAGGGGATATGTGGCAATCGCAATAACCTGTGCACCACTCTTGTGTATGTGGGCTTTCTAAAGGCATTGATAAAGTATGGCACAGTAGATGCTGTCCTATGGTACCAAAGGGCCAAAATTTGTAGGCATACAAAATTGACAAGGGAACAGAAAGCAGAATACTGAACTGTTATTTTTCAGGCAGTAGGGAAATGTGTAGTGATGTCCATCTGGGATTAAGACCATTTCTCTTGTTTATTAATGAGTTGCACTCCAGTGTAAAGGGCATAATTTTAAAGTTTGCAAGTGACATTAAAAGCAAGTATAGTGAAAAGGATATTAACGGACTTCAGGAAGACATAATTGAAACACCTTACAGTAGAAGTTGGGTTTGTAGACCCTTTTCATTTAGAAAAGCAGTATCTCTCCTTTGTTTTCTGCAATGCAGTTGTGATGGGAATGGATGAATATTTAGCCAAGTAAGTATAACAAAATACACATGGCTTCTGTTAGGCTAACCACATTTAAGTACTATATCATTGTGTTAGAAATTATTCTCAATTATCATATCAAACTGCAGCTTAAAGGATGCATTAGAGAAGGCAAGTTGGGGAGTGAATATTCTGCCAAAACAGGTACCCTAATATTAGTATAAAAACTATTTTAAGTAGATGCATTGACAAAGATTTTGACAAATAGCCTCATGCATATTTAGTTTCAAAATGCATACTTTCATTTTTCACTTGTCTTTTAATTAATTGTCTGACAATGAGGGATGTGAAATAAATGTTACTTTGGCAATTTACCCCAATTCCAAGAGCAATTTTTTTCCTACATTATGAGCAGAATAGTACAGTCCTTGCAGCAAATACATGACTACTCCACTGAGAGCTGTNNNNAGTTCTTGTTTCTCCAATCTGAATGCTCACAGTTAGGTTTTCCCTTTAACACTGTGAAGATCCTGGTAAGTCTGTGCCATCCACATGTACTGTCACAGTTATGAATTGTACACAGCTTTATGTAGAGAGGCTATGTATGAGGGCTGATGTTGGGTTTGTTGAGGCAAACAGTGCTGCTGTTAAGTGGAGAGATGTGGGGCTTACGACTGCACAGTGATTTGCAAGGTTTATGCAGATGACTGTTGTGCACTGGCAGCACCAGCTTCATGCATAGACAGACCACTTGGATCCTACAGTCTTTCTTGTCACTTCCTGTTTAACGTAATAGATGCTGCAGTATTCCTCCTCATACTTCCCAACTCTTTGTCTGACTGCATAAGCTCAAAGGCCAGTAACCACCCTTAAGCTTGTTACCATAAAGGAATCCCTGGGATGGGGAGAGCTGTGCAGTTAACCACAGGGGTGACAGCAGCTTCCATCATGTCCAACAGGGGTGATGAAATAGACCATAGGATTTGGGCAATCTGTCAACGCATGAAGCAGATGCTGTTAATGGCCCACATCTCAGCACTGAACTGCCACACCACTTGCCTTAACCTATCCAAAGTGAGACCTCGTACTAAGCCTTGGGTGTTTCATTTTTAGATTTGTGCCAGATTTCTGACACAGCCACACGCAACAATAGGGAGGGCGGGGATTTACACCAAGTTCTTGGTACCCAGCTTCCTGGTGCAACACTGAAGATTGCAGGGGTTCACACCAGGTTCCTTGTGCAATTGCACTGTTGATATGTATTTTTGTATGTACAACTTTTTAAAAACCCTTCTCAGCACTGATTCTTTAGCACTGTTCTTTGTGGGAACACATCCTCTGCACTAAGCAAGATACCAGTGTAGTTTGCATGATTTCATCAAAATATTCTAAAGTATACCGACATGTAGTGTGAATTATGTTGGCTATGTTTTGAGATATTCAAGTACATATTACCTTAGAAAATCAATGTTTAGATTCATTGTCAAATGAAGAATGAGTTCTTTCTTGGGAAACAATGACATTGAAAGCAGCAAATTAAATGTTACAGAGATCTGCTACTTATTTTTTTTAGCGTTCCTTTCCATTTCTGCTTTAGAAGAACAAGATAACTGTCATTTCTACACTCAGTCTCTGTAGCATTTGACCCAAAACTGTTAGTTTAGTTTTAAATTTAGAGTATTTTGTGTCATGGATTTGCAGCCTCAGAATGACAAGATTGTTGAGAGCAATAATGTTTAACTTTTATAGCAGCTTTAACAAAGCAAAATGACTCTGTGCTTAACTGTATTGAGACATTATCTAACAAAAAATATATAATACACTAATCAATAAAATGAAATATTGGGGAAAATGACCAAAAGTTTGATAGCAGTTTTAAAGGGGATGGCCATCAACAGTATAGCAACTAATTTGGAGATGAAATAAATGGAAATAATTAACAATGCAGATATCCTGGAGGGTTATGAAAATGAAGATTAGCAATAAAGACGAGCTGGTCCATATAGGGATTTGAAAACAAGGATGCAAATTTTAAATTTAGTGTTACTTTACTGGGAATCAGTATAGGTTATCAGTCACGGGACGATGGATGAATGAGAATAGATAAAGTTGTGATGTGGAAGCAGATAACAGATATTCCAAACTTATTGAGATTCGAATGAAAGAGGTCAGCCACAAGTGCATTGGAATAATTGCATTTACAGGTAGCAAAGGCATGGATGTGGGTCTTATCACTAAATGAGCCAAGTCAGGGATTGGACCAGCTGATATTATGTAGGTGGTTGATGGTAGTGTATCCTCTTTGCTAGGTTCACAATATTTCCTCAGGCAATGTGTAGTGGCGGTTTTATCTCATCATTTTGGATCTTTCCTATCACATTTGTATTAAAACTTAAAATATAAGACAATAGAAAGGACTGTGCCATACAATTCCTCACTTGCACTCCATGTGTTACTGTTCTAATTATGGTGTTTATCATTTTTCTATAAATGAAGATTGTTACTAAGGAATTTCCTTCAAAAAGCCATTGCTCCATGGGAATTGGGGTAGGTAGGGTTCAGGTAAACTATTCCATGTACTTTTTTTTGATGTTTGAGGAAAATCTTCAAGAGACCTGTTGTTAAGTTGAAAGATATTTTCTTGAATGGGATGTCAAAGGTTAAACTGATAGGTTGTGTACAGACAATTTAGTGGTAAATGAATTCTTTTGATTTCTGGAATGGAAGTAATGGAGTTCAGACTTCTGACATGGGACCTTTTTCCTTTTGGATTTGTGACTGATTTGGGTACATTGAGGATTGATGTGGCATCAAATTTGGCTAACTGAGGAGATAGGTTAATGACAATGTCAAATAGATGGCAGATGAATTTCAGTGCAGTGAATTGTAGGCAGTGTGGATTAAAGCAATAAGCTACAAAGATAGAAATAGAAGAAGCAAATCCTTAAAGCTGCTAGAAATCAGTATAATCGCACATGCTGCCTTCCATTTTGAATCTAAAAATAATGGAGCAATATACTTTCTAAATGATGAAGAGCTCTTATTGGCTGAGGACAAAGACTTGGTTTGGCAAAATGATATGTAAACTCTACATATATGGAATTAAAATGCCATTAACGTGCAGAAAATGATTAAAAAGCAAATGGAATAATTGGTTAAGGAAAAGAATACAAGGAGTAGAAGTTATCCTGCCCTTTTCTAAATACCTGGTGAAAGTACATTTGACATATAGTGAGCAATTAAGACCAGCGCACCTTTAATATATTTTCTATTAATCCTAATTCTGTAAACTGTGATGAAAAAATATTTCTTCAAGGTTGACAATTTGTGGATTGAAATATGTGTAGTGCTGAAATTATTTTCCTTTCTTTTTTAGGTTATGTTCACTGGTGAAAATATTCCAGTTCATCCTCACGTTTACAGCAATGGACACATTTGTTTATCGATTTTGACAGAAGACTGGTCTCCAGCTCTTTCTGTGCAGTCAGTTTGTCTTAGCATCATCAGCATGCTTTCCAGTTGCAAAGAAAAGGTAATCCATGATTAGATGCAAAGCTATTACTGATCAAAGCCTTTTTTGTCCTTGACCAGCCTGATTGTTTTCTTTAAATCGTGAAAAAGAAAGATGAAAATATGTTGCTTGTGCTTAATATTTGCATGCACTAGAAAAATATTTTGAAGATGTAATGCTTACTTATCCAAGCATGTTACTTCACTATTTGCGATGAATTGTGCATGATTTTATACCTCTTTTCCTTGAGGAGAATGGGTTGATGTTGATTTCCATGAGGTATGTGCATTTCCTTGTGGTTGTTAAGTCTTTGTAGATGTTATCAGCAGGGAAAGTATGAAATAGCTTGACTGTTTATTAAAGTTGCATTTAATTCAAACAGGTAATTTGATTTCCCCTCTGACTTGTGAGATCTTGGGATACTTAAACTATACTTGAATTTGCATATGAAAAATTGTTTAAATGAAAGATTAGCTGGATCTACACAGGATGGAAAAATACAAGTAACATAGTATTTGGTAGCTAACTGTAAAATGTGAAATGATTGAAGATGTGATTACGTAATATTTGTCTCTAATTGTAGTTAAGGCCAGGGCTAGCATATGATCCTTAGTCCCATTCTTCCATTGTCCACATTATTATTCTTAACAGGTTAATTTTTTTTGGACAGTGAAATCAGTTTTGACTACATTTTTATTATGTAATGTAACCTTGATAAAGTTTATTGACTTCAAGTGACGTTTACTGATTTTCACCTTTGGAACAATAACTTAGGTTATTGTTGTCATAAAAGTTGCTCTTGTTTAGTACCCCTTGAGCTACACATGAACAAAGCTATTCCAGTCATCTTAGTCGTCAAGAGATCAGCCATTAGACTATGTTCTAATCTCCAGTGTGCTCCTTTGAATGCATGGGACCAGGTGTATTTAGAACTGAAATCTTTTGCAAAATTTGATAATCGTTGAACCAGTCCCTCAGAAAAAATCATTTTGAATAAATAAACTCGTTTATTTAAACCATTACGGTAACTTTGAACTTATTTTTTTTCGAAAATAACATTGTAATTTTTATGAAATAACTAACATTGAATAGGAATTTTGATCAGGCTGAAATAACTTTTCAATTAAGTTTTACTCTCGTTGCTATGTATTCCATTGTGCTTGGTTCATCTAAAAGTTGCTTTTTATGTTTGGGAAAGGTGATATAAAACTGATTTTAAAA
>JARFYF010000119.1:42903983-42916775 GCA_030265395.1 Rhina ancylostomus | reverse complement strand
CCCGGGGTTACTGGAAGTTAGAGAAATCGATGTTGAGGCCATCAGATTGGAGGCTCCCAAGGCAGAATATGAGGTGTTGTTCCTCCAACCTGAGTCTGGCCTCAATGTGGTCGTAGAAGGTATGGGTAGCCATGTCAGCATTGGAGTGGGTTGTGGAATTGAAGTGGATAGTCATCAGGAGATCCTTGTTTTTGCGGCAATGGAGCAAAAGTGCTCGTTTTACTTTGTACACAGCTTCCCTTCGCACCCAGGACTTTCTTGGTGCCTGGTCTGTTTCTTCCTCCTTTTTTCTTTTCCTTCATTGGTGGCTGTGTTTCAGGACCAGTATTCTGCAATTTGCTCTCGTAACACCTCTGGCTCTCCACACCCTTCTTCTCTTTTAAGACCCTCTTTAGAATCCAGCGTTGGGACCCAGTGTGCCCTGAAATCATTGCCTTTGAAGTGGCAATATTATCTGGATTAAAGCAAAACACTCTGCTGTGTTTCTATTTTTGAAAGCTAGATAAATGTGAAGTATTGGTGATGCAGTTTTGAATAGGTTTAGGGCTATGAAACTACCTCTGTTCTGTCTTTGCTGATAAGTCTTTTAAATTTAGTGCTTGAAATTGAAAATTCATTCAATACAGTTCCTTCCTTATGAAAATTATCAACAAAAACAAGCAATGGGAGGACATGAACATTCCTTAAACTTATCCCAGTATTAAATGAAACTGTTACTGACCATTTGCCTCATTTCATTCCTTTCTTTACCCATATTCCTTGATTCCCTTAATGTTCCAGCATCGTTCTGCCATGAAGGATTTACTGAGGGCCTTGGTCTCGAGTCTACTCTTAAGCATCCAAGTTCTTGGGATGGGAATACTGAAAGTTCATAACTCTGCTTGAAGTAATTGCTTCTCATGTCCATCCTGTCCTACTTGGCAGCACCCAAGTCCTCGATTTCAACAACTTCAGAATATTCAATGTCAATATAATACTCAAGTGAGATTAGGCCCATCAGACTCAATCCCTCGTTAAAGGGCAACCAGTTCATTCCAAGCCAAGTCCGTCTGTCCATCCATCCATCCCCAGGTGCAGGCATCAGTGAGTTAGATCAGGGGCCTTCCAGGTGTGCCATCCTTCCATTGCCTTTGCAGGAAGCTGCCTGTTGCCTAGTTAGTCCCAGCATCAAGGCTTCCAAGTCATTATGCCAAGGGGAATTTTGAGAATTCCCAGGATTTGATCTGGAGTTTCCAGTAATTTGTGTAAATTACCCGGTCACTGGGAACCTTATGAACTTTGTCCAGTTTGTGTGCACCTGAATTTGGACATTGTTTTGGACAGGTTACCACTTAATGAAGTGAACACCCAGATTATCTGGAATTGGATTACATAGAAATGCATAGATATCCTGCACAGAAACCACTCAGACCAATCAATGCATGTTGCATGTTTGTGCTCCTCTCGCTTCCTCCTACCTTGCCTTATCTAAACTATCCCTTGTATACTTATCTAGCCTCCCTTTAAATGTGTCAAAACCATTCATCCTGAACAATTGTTGTAGTGAGTTAGTTTCTCACCACTTGTTAGTGAGTTCCTAATTAGATTTCTCGGCAGCTACATCGTTGATAGCCTCTAGTTTCGCTCTTCTTAAGCGGAAACGCTCTCTTTTGTATCCATTCTATCAAAAACCTCCAATTTCCAGACTATAGGTAGGTCATCTGTTTACCTTTCCTCAGAAAAGTGCCTCAGTCTGGTCATCCTTGCAATGTTGGTGTCATCCTCATAAATCCTGCCTGAATTGTCTCCACTGCCATTATATTCATTTTATAATATAATTGAAGCACGTGGCCTGGATCCTGGTGAGGCAGTAAGTGAGGTCTTTATTTTGTGTTGGAACTTGTGCGTAGACTGCATGGAGTGTTTACATTTGCATCAGACACCTGAAGGAGAAGTTTAGCACTGATCTGCATGATTTAACATGTTAAGGACCTTTTTCCCCCAAGTAAACATGGGATTTGAAGTTGCCTGGGAGCCAATTAATTACGCACGTGTTTGTCTACTTTGACATAATTAAGACTTCTGTCAGCAAAGTGATTCCATTCCATGAGCATGCATGTGGCTTGTAAATCAATAAGTCAAATTGCTTACCATGTTCCACTTTGTGTTGGGCCTCTTGGACCCTGTACCACTCTTGTTGGGTGGTCCTTTGAGACTTGCACTGGTACAAAATCTCCACTTCATATCTACTTTTCCAATACTTGATGGATGATATAAGGTACTAAGCAGCTTTCTTCCAAACCTGAAATTGACTTATCCAGGGATAAATAAATATTATGGGTCTGTGGCAAAATGAGACAGTGATCTTGTCATTTATTCAATGGTGCTAAAGAAAATGGAAACTAATGCAATATTCAGTCTTCATTAGTTCCCCACATAGTCTCCAAAAAAGAGACCATTCTTAGGAAATGACTCAAAGCAGCCTTAAGGAGAGGCATCACTTTTGGTTATGATCTTGCTTACATCGGGAAGCATTTCCAATTTTCTGTCAATGCCTCCTTAGATAACTTGGTGGTTTTCTTTAACAATCAGTAGTCCTGTATGCATTTTAAAGTTTACTGGCCCTGAGTATTTGCATGAATTTCGTTAGAAGTCAGAATATAAATTGATATTAGCATTTGCTGCAAGTATGATAGCCAGACATGAACACTTCCACTTATCCTTCAGATAGGTCTAATTATTTAGGAGATTTTAAAAATTGCACTGCCTTAGTTTAAAAGTAAATGGTTATAGATTAAATATGAAAATGATTATTTGCATGAATATTTCAAGACATAAACATTTTCAATATGTTTGAATAAATGCAATTGAGTTGTGGACCTGTCATGAAATTGAACAGTGGGATATATTTGAGTGGCTAAATGACTTAGTCATTGTGTTGTCTTACAGATGCAATGCTGTCAGCTGAATTGTTGTATGTTCTCTGAATGATCAGTTACCATGAGGGGTTATGGAGGGAGAATTTTCAGGTCTGCCTAACTATAAAAATAGGATGAAGACACAAAGCCCTGATGTCGGGTTTTGACCCGAAACGTCAACAATTTCTTTCCTCCCACAGATGCTGCTCGACCTACTGAGTTCCTCCAGCACATTGTTGCTTTAAAAATAGAATTGTTTAAGGAGAGTTGAAGGGATTGGTAATTGATTTACTATTATCACGTAATGAGGTACAGTGAAAAACCATTTTGCATACCACCCATACAGATCACTTCACAACATCATTATATTGAGGTAGTGCAAGGGAAAGGCAATCACAGAATGCAGAATGTAGTGTTAGTTACAGAGAAAGTGCAGGCAGACAATAAGGTGCAAGGCCATGATGATATAGAGGTCCATTCAATAGTCTTAACAGAAGCTGCCCTTGAGCCTGGTGCTATGTGCTTTCAGGCTTTTGCATCATCTGCCCGATAGGGGGGAGAAGCGAGAATGTCTGGGGTGGAAGGTGTCTTTGATTATGTTAGCTGCTTTACCAAGGCAGCGAGAAGTGTAGACAGAGTCCATTTAAGGGAGGCTGGTTTCTGTGATGTGCTGAGCTGTGTCCACAACTCTCTGCCTCTATTCTTCCTATATTTTTGATAAACTAATGAATGTTGTTTCTGTTTTCCTGGAAATAAATATCTGTGGGTACATATTATTTGAATGTTGTAAAAACTTTTTTAATGTACCCTGATAGGAAACTGGTCATGGTTCATTTTGTTCTTTTGCCATTTGAAATGATTTAAAGCATAGAAAATAGAAGGAGAATAGTGTATTCTACCCTGCTCCACTATTCAACGAGACATTGATCAACCACTTCAATACCCTCTTTCCACCTTCTCCTTTTATCTCTTGAAGCCTTTGGCATTAAGAAATATATTTACCTCCTCCTTGAATATATTTAGTGACTTGACCTCTGCTGTCTTCTGTGGTAGAGAATTCCAGAGCTTCACCATCTCTTCTGAGTTCGCCTAGAATGGGAGGATTTTCTTCCACCTAGTTTACAGATCCTAGGATCATTAACTCTTAGCATATTTTAACAGGTGCTGTTTCACAGTGTAAAACAAATTATAATTAACCACATTGCTCTCTCACTTTTTCGCAATGACATTGCCAAGAGAATCTTCAAAATATACTGCTGACGCAGAAGGGTTACTTATCACTGTTTGGGTGAGGTAGTGGCACATGTTGGATGAGCAAATGAATTTTATTGAATAATGAGCTGGGAAATGCATTAATTTAATCTTTGAAAGTTAAAAATCTGTTCCATTCTTTTTCTGCGTTCTATTTTGACACCCCACATTAATGGTGTATAACTTGTTGCACTCACAGTTCAAAACTAAGTAAATTAACTAAACAATTTTTGAAAGGAAATGTGTTTCTTTAGGGAGTGAATTATTCCCTAATGCGCGTGCGCCCAGACACACAATCTGCCACATGAATGAAATAAAGGCTGTCATTAATGGCTGATTTCAGGTCAGGGTCACTGATAGGCAGTTTGGGGATGGTTTTAAGTAACTGCAATGATTGTTATAACACTATTGCTGCAATGAAACTGCACAATTTGTACTTCCTTTCTTGCGGCAATGATAGTGCTCACTAGATGTTTTGCTTAGTAAATTTAATCTTGTGCCCTGAGAAAATTACAATTCATTATAAAATATTGCTTGAGCAAAACCAGTAGAGGTCTTAAGCAATAGAGAAATCCCATGGGTTTTTTTGTTGTAGGGTCTTTTATTATTACCTTTTCATAACCTGAGGAATTAAGTAAATAATGATAACTGCTTTTATTGATCTAAATGTTTTCAACTGTTTACGTATAAATGGGCCACAGCTTAAGAAATGTCAGAAGTTCTGCATTAGATGGCCATGGTTTCTGTAAATAAGTGCCGCAAAGATCTGGGTTCCTGAACAAACATGAAAGCCCCAAACTTGCAGGGTGTCCTTTTGCTGATCTTGTTGCAACTGTGCTCTGATGTTGGAATCCAGGGGAATCTGCTTTTTGACTCTCTCCTAGATTAGATATGACACTGCACTCGCAGCAAATTCATTCACTTCAGTGGAGAGGGCAGGCTATGAGAGATGAGCAGAGATACATTAGTTAGTTATTGTTTTTGGGTTTTTTTTGAGGAAATTATTTTTAATTTCAAGTCCTTGACAAAATTTGACAGCTGCATAATCCTGAGGTATAGATTAGCTGTCTGTTGGAGTTTGTCTGCTATATTTTTGTAGTGATTTGTTCTGCTCCTCCAGGCACTTTGCGCAAGGCCCTGACAACACACAGGGCCTTGTCATTTATGAACCGTTTAGCATTTAACAACAAGTTAAGACTGGTGGATCTGCAAGAGATAAGAAAACACTTAACACTGACTAATATTTTTCAGTCACTTGGAGGGAAAAAAATTGAATTATCAATTTGGAATATCAATGACTTCACACCAGTTTGATAGCAAAATGGGGCAACCAAGCAGCTGGGATGTGTTCTGTGTCAGTTACTTGGGTAAATTAAATCTCAATATTCCTTAATCACTCTAGGCATTTATGAACGAAATAGCCTATCATCCAGTGGTGTGGGGTGGTACACCTCTTTCTGTGGTTACCACTTGCTATTTTTGTCATTCCAAACACGATTGCCTCTCCTGGTTCGCCTTTTCAGCTACATTCCTTCCCTGTTATCCCTAAACCCAAAATTCAAGGACAAACTTGAGACACAAGAGACTGCAGATGCTGGGATCTGAAGCAACACACAAAGTACTGGAGGAACTCCCTCTCAACCTGAAATGTCGACTATTCGTTTCCCTCCATAGATGCTGCCGCCTGACCTGCTGAATTTCTTGTATTATTGATCCAAGGACAAAATATGGGGAAGGGAAAGGAAATGTTTAGGAAATGAAAATGTGTGTCATTCTCACACTTCTTTGCATTGCAATATACCTCCGTATACACCTGTTATATTTGTGGATTTCTGGGCCAGGATTTCTAACTGTTTTCTGATTAATAGCGTTGTTAAAAATGGTGTTAATGGCTGCATTCTCCAGGCCATTAACAAGACAGAGATTTATCAAGTCAGGCAGCACCTGCAGAAAGAGAAACAAGGTAATGTTTCAGGTCAAAGACCCTTTGTCAGAACTGGGAAAGGAGAGACAAAAGTATTGAACCTGAAATATTAACTTGGTTTCTCTTTCCACCGATGCTGCCTCACCTGAAGAGTGTTTACAGCATTTTCTGTTTTTATTGCAGATTTCCAGCCTCTACAGTTTTGTTTTTATTTCCATGAATAAAGTAGCAGAACTGAGGATAGACATAAAGATCATAATTGGTTATATGAGCCCACCTGCAGCAAGCGAGGGGAGTTAGCTTGGACATTTCACTGTTGACTCACATCTGTCCCAGTGAACTAATGTATTTACTTTGAGGTCAACAGGAATTGAATTTGAGATAGTAATGGTATTCTACTTAGGATCAAAAAATAATGAGGAAAAAACAGGAAAACAGTGGACCAACAAAAGCTGAGAGCTTCCTGAACTAGGAATTAAGTTGAGGTAAATTTTCACAGCTAGAAGTTGACTTGAAGGAATACCATGTCCGCTGTTGGTGATTATGTGATGTGTTTTTGGTATTCCATCTTATTATTACAAGAAACATTCCAGATGTTTTTTTAAAAACCCTGGAGTAATTGTCATTATGTAGTCGCATGTATTTTGCAAAATAGACCAGCTGCCTGATTTGGCATCCATCTCATTGTTCAGACAACTGGAGAAAGGCATGTGGGAGCAGATTCGGGTTCATATTTTTCACTGTGTACTGGGGGGATGCTTGGAGTTGTGGAATCATATAAGTAAGTATGGGGTGATGCGAATTATCTTCCGAACAGTAAAGAAAAATACAACCTAGAGGTATTGATGATAGATTTGGAGTTGGTAATCTCTCAATCTTTTTGACAAGAGGCTCATGATTATGATGTTTCATGCAAGTACAAAACACCCACTTTGCAGAACGATATTGACTCAGATTTTGCTGGGCACTATCAGCGTTTATCAGTGTAACCACTAATATTTCCTACAACGGTCAGCAACAAGTTTTCTGAATGAATCTAGAGTTCTGAAGTTGCAATCAGTTATTTGTAGTTTTTCTGTATACTCTCAGACACTGCAGTCCTTGGTGAGTCTAGCATGAGAACATAAAGTGTGCCAATTCCCCACTAACATCCTGAGAATGGACTGCAGGCAGCATTGATTTCATTGGAGGGAAACAGCTGTGGGGGTCCTCTGAGAATGTATTTGATAACTTAAATTTTTTAAGTTGTTTTTGAATGTAATGTGTTTTTGGTTTTTAAACTTTTACATTTTCATTAGCCTTAAAATATTTTTGATAACTTCAATCAATTTTATAATTTTTTTTTGAATATCAGAACATTGACTTGGTCAGCTGTCAAAAGAGTCAATGAGCATGGCTGAGCTGGCTTGTCTTATTTTCAGGTTTTTGTGGACAGGTCTGGCCCACACATGATCCTGTTCTGTTAAACTAGGCCTTGCCATGAGAGAAGGAACCAGTTACAGACTGTAAGTTCCTGCCACTGATTGAAAATTTTCAGCAGTAGTGTTACAATAGAGAAACCCAAATTAACTATCGGATCTGAGCTGGCGTTTTTCTCCATTTGAAGTCTATCCCACTGATCTTGATCCCTAAATTTTTTTTATTATTCCTTTTGTTCAAGCAAATACCCATTTTCAGTGAAAATATCTCATTTAGTAATGGCAGAGAATTCTATATTCCTAAATACTTTTTTTGTATTATTCAGGAATTCATTATTTTAGATTTCTTTTATGGTGTCTGAAACGTAATCTTATAACACAAACATGTTTTGATTATTTTGACATTGTGTGTCAAGTCTCTATTTAACTTTCACCTTGCTGATGAAAAGAGCCCTGTATTTGCATCTCTTATCATTGTGCCTTCCTACAATGTGATCATCAATGTGGATACGTTATTGGGGCATAATTACAGGTAAAAATGTAACAGCAGCCTTGCTTTGTGTCCCTACGTAGAATGATACAGCACTAAAGAAGGCAGTGTGGACCATTATATATCAGCTCTTTGAAAGAGTTGCTTCTCTGACCTTATCCCATAGCTGATTAACTGTTTCTCTTTAAAATATTGATGACTGAGAAAACTTGCTTTAGATTCCCCATTTAGTAGAATAACAAATGATTTCATTAAGATGTGAAAAAAATCAGAGAGATCAACAGAGTAGGTGCTGAGAAGCTTTTTTTTCCCCTATTAGAGAATTGGGATCAGTCATTGAGGACTGAGATAAAGAGAGATTTCTTTACATGGATGGTTGCCAATCTTTGAAATTCTCTACCATTTAGGTTGTGGATACTTAGTCATTGAATAAATTCAAGGCTGTGATCTGTGAAATTAAAGACTTTTCAATATTTAGGGAATTGGAGATACAGTGACCAGACACTAAAGTGGCTTTGAGATACAGAATTGGTCATGATCTTATATTATGATCTTATAGTCATAGAACAATACAGCACAGATACAGGCCATTCAGCCCAACAAGTCTATGCCGACCATGGACAATGCCGAATGATGGAACAGCCTTGAAGGGCAGAAGGGCCTATCTGCCTATATTCCTGTTTATTACATTCTTAAGTATTTATTCAGTTCCTATTTAAGAGGCATTATTGGACCTAAATGAAGCGTTCAGGATAAGGGGTCCATTTGGCAAAGTACATACTAGATTCATCCTACTACAATCTCATCATTTACGTTTCCATAGTCTTAACTTCTGAAATGAATTTCTTTAAATCTTTCCTGTTCACCAATCCCTATCGTGCGGTTTAGTACACTGGACATTTTTTTAAGATTGTCTTCTCAATTCCTATTTTTCATTTATACCATCAGTAAATAGGAGTAACCCCCCCCCCCACACACTCTTCTGTGAAACACCGCTTGCCTCAGCCTTCCTCTAGGTGACATTTCATCTTCCCAGACCTCTTTGCCGTAACATTGTGGTTTTGAAAGTCCATCTGTGTCTTTATTCAATGAGACACACATCAAGGTAAATAACAACAAAAGATGTACCTGTCTTTTGAAATCTTTAATGACTGGTCCTAAGTAACAACATTTAAACTACATTAAAGACAACATTTAAAAGACATTTGGACAGGTACATGGAAAGGTTTGGAGGGATGTGGGTCAAACACAGGCCAGTGAGACTAGCTTAGATGGGTATCTTGGTTGGCATGCACGAGTTGGGCTGAAGGGCCTGTTCCTTTGCGGTATGACTCTAAACAGTTGGTGTTTTTTCAAATGCTTCTTAATTTAATGCCATATTTTAGACCATAGTTCATAAACAGCTTAACTAAGACATGATCAGTGGTTTCCTGTTTAATCCTCCTTTTCCTGTGCTGCCACATTTGCCACAAAATTTTGGAAATCTGTATTCTGCTGTTCTTCCATACTTTCTCTCCAAATCTTCATTCATTCACTTCATTTAAGTACCAGGTTTAATAGCTTCGTCAGGACTAATTGTAAATAACTTCCACTGTATTCATCTTGTAGCGCTATAATTGCAATTTCCACCACCTGTGGTGAAAATAGAGGTAAAATAGTTTTAATACTTTTGCATAACCACTCTACTATAAGCGTTCCGTTTTATTTGATGGTATGTTGACTACTGTTTTAATACCAGTTTACTAAAATTCATGCCCTTCACCTTTCTACTCTTCTTGGTATGTCACAGATTGCGCTTTATTGTGCATCCTTAAGCAATACTTCTATAGTTTCAGATTTTTAAACCTTGCCAAAGTATCTGCTGGGTTCTTTCGTACAAAATAGAAATTCATTTGTCCTTTTGTATCTTGATTTTTAAAATTATAAACTCCTCTGGAAAAGAACTATTGTAGCCATTGTATTCTTCCTCCACATATGCTGGAGTACTGTCGTGTTTGAAATTGCTACAAGAGTGTTGGGCACTAAATCTCTGGTCTTATGACCTCAATGCTGTTCTGATGCTGAACTAATATATTTTATTTTGACTGTATGGTGTTTTCCCAGCAGACGGTCCTTTTAACGCTCTTCATGCATGAAGGGCAACATCCTGAAATTCCAAGCCAATTCTGTTATTTTTTTATGGTTGGCTAAGTTGATTTACTTTGTGCCTGTTCCACTTCAGCACCTGCAGTTCAGGTCACATTAAAGTGTCACCATAACCCTGATGCAAGTCTAGGCTGAGCTTATTACAGTTTGCTGGAGGAAAATAGTTTGAGGTTTCTCTGAAGTTGTTACAATAAGATAGGTTTTTGACTCTGAAGAATGTTAAAATGTTTTGCCTGCAATGCATATTTGGAATTTTAATTGTGTACACCAACAATTAAGGAGCAGAGATTCATAATAAACATTCAAGTCACAAACAGTAACTAAGATATCATACTTTAGCAGCTTTTCTAATCTATGTTCCTGAAAGAAAAGCAGTTGTATTTATGCCTTGCCTCATATTTGCTGTGGGATGGAATGAAGGACACTCTTGTGCAAGACAGGATTACAGTTGAGAAGTTCTTTGTGTACCTTCCTGCAGTCACAAACTACGTAGGTCCTTAATAAACAGTCTTCCTTACTTGGCTCTCAACAGTCTGTAGATGTATGTTTGCTCCTTTCACCTGCAGATGATCTTGACCCAGCACACAGTCTGGTAGCATTGATGCAGCCCCAGCCTAACGAGTTTGAAAAGGCCGTTCAGCAGCTCAAGAACAACAAGGTCTCTGGAACAGATGGTACCCCGCTGAGGTTCCAAGAGAAAGCATAATAGAGAAGTACTTAAGCCCTAAAGTCATAATTTTGTCTCCCTTATCTGGGAAGAATAGAGCATGCTAGGATCTCTCATACTTCATAATTGCTATCTTCCTCAAAAGAAAAAGGCATCTAATTGAGGTAGTTCTCTGTTTTCCAAAGGGAATGTCATTGCAAGGTTTCTCTTCAACCTCTTCCCAGGGTTGGGGTGCAAAATCTGCCCACCAAGATGTATAGTGGATATGACCTTCACCATGTGACAAATACAAATATAATATTGTGGATGTTCTTAAATTTGCAAAAGTCTTACACGTCAACTATGAGAGACTATGGAGAATCCTCAAATTTCACTCTCCTCAGAACTTACCACCATTCTATATCTGCCACAAGATGATTTATGAACCATAATCCTAACCAATGGGTCCAGTGCTCAACAGGGTCGGGTATAGTTGTGTCATTGCATCAAATCTCTTCTCAATCTTTGCTGCAGTACTGCCCTTCACTTTGTGGGGCTAATCTGCAAAATGATCGAATAACTCTTCAATGTTTGTTGCCTCTAGACCAGGACCAAGTTCAACCTCAGCAAGTTACAGTAAGTACACCACAGTATGCTTGCAAATGTACATGCTCAGAGGCTAAGCATGTTATTGTTGATTCCCTTCCTGAAGCATACAAGAGGATGGGCCTTAAACTAAACATCTGGAAGGTAAATCCCTGATGTCAACCTTGTGCAGTTCTACAACACAGCTCCCACTCGATAATCAGGATCCACAAAAGCATCCTGAAAAAACATGGTTCACTTTCTATATCGTGGGAGTCACCTTTAGTGAATGCCGGCACTGCTCATGAAATTTATTGGTTTGCCAGCAAAACCAGTGTATCCAGTGTTGACTGATGTCAAGCAAGGCTGCATCATCGCCCCAACATCTTGCTCAGTCTTTCTTACCACCATGCTGCACATCATCTCCAACAGGCTTCCTGCTGGAATAGAGCTGATCTACAGGACAAAAGGGAAACTCCTCATCCTATGTCACCTCCACTATAGAGTCAAGCTCACTCCAATCTCAGTCATAGATTTCCAATATGTAGATGACACGTGTATGCATGCATTGGAGGTCGAGTACCAAACTTTACTGACTCATTCACTAAAGCATACAAGAGAATGGATCTTGCACTAAACATCCACAAAATGTAGGTCTGCTGCACAACACTGCTTCCCAATAGTAGTCCCAGATGTGATCCTGCAAATGGTGGATAATTTTCCATGTCTTTGGTGGCACCTCTCATTACAACCATGCATTGATAATGAAATTCAGGACCATTGGTGCAGTGGCACATTGTTTGGCCATTGGAGGAAAAGAATGTTTTGAAATCAAAGCCTCATGTCCAGTACCAACATCTACATCAATTGGGTAGCAGTGATCTCTGACCTCCTGTACATTTCTGAGACCTAGATTATCAACAGCAAGGACCTTGTGGCACTGGAAAGATCCACTGGCAGGCTAAGTGAACCAATGTCGGCATCCTCTCCAAAGTTAACATCCCCAGCATTGATGTTTTAATTACATTCAGCCAGCTCCCAATGAGCAAGCCATATCATTCGTATCCCCGATGCTAGACTTCCAAAACAGGTACTCTGTTCCAAACTTCTTCATGGCTGATCACTGTAGGTACAGAGGAAGTGATCCAAAGATCATTGGAAAGTGTTAGCTTTCCTATTGACACATGGGAATCCTCAAGCCATGACCACCCAAACTGCAGGAAGAGCATTTGGGATGGTACTGAGAACCTTTAGGAATACACAGAAGCCCATCTTGAGTCGCTATGACATGAGTATGTGAAGCCCATGCACAACAGTGAAAGAGCAAGCAGCACCCAAAACTTTCCGCCCACCCTCCTCGTGAGGTAGGACATGCCCCACTGTGACAATGGACTCTGCAGCTGTGTCAGAGTTCATAAAACTGTAGTAGAAGCAAG
>JARFYF010000119.1:42887217-42897244 GCA_030265395.1 Rhina ancylostomus | reverse complement strand
ACAGAGTAGAGATTACCATTTATATTAGAGCTGATTACTTATGACAATGTCACCAGAGTATAACACATTTTAGAATGTGAAACAGTGATTTTATGTTAAATAGAGGATTTTTTTTTCAGTTGACATGAAATTTAAATCTAGAAAGAGTAAGCTGTTTCAAATTCTGGCCTACCTTGTATATCTTCACAAGTGCAATAATGTCAGCCACACCCTTAAATGACGTAAGAATCTTGCGTATTGTTCTATACCAACCTGATGGACAGCATAACTCAGGAATCATTATACCATACTGAGATCTGGAAACATCTGACGCAGGTTTTTGGCCCGAAACATCGAAAACTCCTTTCCTCCCACAGACACTGCTCGACAGCTGAGCTCCTCCAGCAGATTGTTTGTTGCGCCAGATTACAGCATCTGCAATCTCTTGTGTCTCTGGAAACATGTCTTCAATCTCATTGAAGACAACTGGGCTAAACTAATGCATTCTTTTTTTTTGTTACATTAAACTACTTCATTCCACTCATGGTGAATTTAAAAGACAGTGGGTATATTCAGATTTGCATACTTCAGTTGATGTAACTTGCATAGTATACACAGTAATCATTGCATAGAACTTTTTCACGGAGTGAAACTTCTTGTTGGATGGGAAATATCCTTGGCATCGTCTTTCTGACCAGGAATAATTACTTTCTCACAGTCCCGTAACACTTGCTGCCTGCCTATGTAACTTTGTGGTTCTGAAAGCTCAACCCTCTTGGTATCTGTCCTTTTGAATTTTCAAATAGCCAAAATCTTAGGAAAAATGTAGACCTACTTACTGATAATAGAGGTTGAAAGGTTTTACAATACCATTGTCAAAGATATTTTTCTAAATTACAGTGTAAATATAGAATTGCTTTTTGATTCTTCTCTAGGGGAACTAATCGCCAATTAGTCTGTTAATCACATTTCATCTGGAGAACACACATTGCTGTTAAAACTCTAGTTCAGTGCTTTCTAAATCCCTTCAGGACCATAAATGATCAAAAGTGGAAAATTACGATATTCATTGAAAGATATTTCCCAGTGTTATGACAAGTATTATTTGCTGATCTCATCCACTGCTAAATTAACACAAATTAAGAGTAGGAGCAGAAATTATTAACCCTTCAGCAAGAATAAAAAATGTGAAAATAACAACCCAGTGATTGCCCCAAGGCAGGTAAATTTTTCAGAGGTTAAAGAATCAGTCTGTTGTAATTGACTAATAAAGCTTGGTCAAAGAAGAAATTATAAAAAAAATATATTGAAGCAGGAGAGAGAGGTAGAGAGGCAAGGAGGTTTAGGAAAGGAAGTTGGGACCTTGGAAAGAGTAGGATGTTTGAGCAAGGAAAATCAGAGTTGCTCGAGTCTAGTATTGGATGAGTGGGGAGGCCCAGGATTTTGTGATTGGTGAAGTTACAAAGAAAGTAAAGAGAGGGGTTGTGGAGATGTTTGAAAACAAGAAAATTTTAAGATAGAACTGGTGCCTGTGGTAACCGATGTAGATCATCAACCTTGGAGATGATAAGTGAACAGTAGGAATAAGAATGCAGACATCAGCCATTTAATAATTTGGGTATTTCTATGTAAATTGTGTTTAAGCAGTCATTTGATTGACTGTCCTGGTGACTACATGGTTTAAAATGCAACAATGACATGCAGAATATAGTCAATTTCTGGTTGAGTATAGCCTAGAAATAACAATACCATATATGTTAGAAGTAATTCATGAGCTTGGTGTTGGCAAATCAGTATCTGCAGTAGCACAAACCTACATTTAATAATGATCCCAGGAATGAAAGGCTTAACGAATGAGGCGTGTTGATGTCTTTGGGCCTGTACTCAAGCTTCAGAAGGACGAGCAGTAATCTCATTGAAACCTACCGGATACTGAAAGGCCTGGATTGGGTGGATGTGGAGAGGATGTTTCCATTAGTAGGAGAGTCTCAGATTCGAGAGCACGGCCTCAGAATAAAGGGACATCACTTTAAAACTGAGATGAGGAGGAATTTCTTCAACCAGATGGTGTTTAATCTGTAGAGTTCATTGCCATGGAGGGCTGTGTAGGCCAAGACATTGAGTATATTTAAGGCAGAGATTGATAGGTTCTTGACTGGTTAAGGGTTACAGGGAGAAAGCTGGAGAATGGGGTTGAAAAAAAACCAGCCATGATTGCATGGTGAAGCAGACTCATTGGGCTGAATGGCGTAATTCTGCCCTATGGTCTTAATTTGTATTTTGCATCTTGACATCTGACACATTGTTAATTATGTATATGATTATTAAATGGGTTTTAAAAAGTAGTTCATTTCACATTCCTTGTGTTTCAGTGGATAAAGGGATAAAGATTAAGCATTTTGGAATACCATATATTTGTGAAGAGATCCTATATACAGTAAAACTCCAATAAACCTGCACACTCTGTACATTGATCAGGTTTTCTGGACTATTGGATGATATTTCTCTTACTACCCAAACACACTTTTAATACACTTTATTTAGATGTTACAGAGTATTATATTTTTCCAGGAAACTTGGTACGTTAAAAGGGAGCGCAGGAAACGGGATCCCAGTCTGTTTAAGGAAAATGCAGGAACCATGGACCTGATAGGTTGAATGGGAGTGTGGGAACCAGGTCCCCAGTGAGGTGGAAGGGAACATGGAAACTGGGGCCCCAGTGTGTAAAGGAGAGTGCGTGACTTCTGGATTTTTTTTCAGCTTTAGGGTAGGGTTGGGTGTGATTTATGAATAGATTTGTCCAGGAAAAAACGTGAAAAGAAGCATCAGTCTGGGTGTTGTGTATGGTATCTGCAGTTTTGCAGTCAATGAGTATGACAGAATCAAGCTACCTTAGTGACAGAGGAGTAAATTAAAATTCCTATAACTCTTGGGACTTCTTTTTTCAGACTATGGATGCTACTCTTAGTAATACCCCACTTTTAATTTACTCTCTTAGATGCTGTGCATTAGTATAATAATGTTTTCAGTGAACCAGGTGAATTTAAAGAAAATGCAAGAAACAGAACTTTGTGAGTTTAAAGTGAGTGTTGGAAATGGGGCCCCAATGAATTTAAAAGGAGCACAGGAAACGGGGCCTTGGTGAGTTTAAAAGGAGCACGGGAAACATCACCCAGTGAGCCAGATGCCACACCATCAGGATTTCTAATTAGGAGGACAGCAGATTATCAGAGTTTTATTGTAAATGTTTTTCTTCAATTAAACATATAGACCAGAAGGACCCAAGTTTAATTTGGTCAAATAAACAGTTGGGGAAATGTAGTTGGCTTCTTTGAACTTCACTTCAATGGACTTGGATAAGGGGAGAAACATTGTAAGAATTCCTGCTTATTGTTCCCCTCTTTTTTTTGTTTTCATTGACTAAAAATCAAGGTTGAAATTAATTTTGCTCCCTTCACAGTTGAATTGTTGTTGTTCATTGTCAAGGGCACACATAAAAAATGACTGCAGTGGAAGAACCATCCTTCATGCACCAATTGAACTATCCCACCAAGAATAAGCAGGAAAATATTGTGGAAGTGTTGTAGTTTATGATACAAAAGTAGTTTAGTAAATGTTATATATGATTGATAGGTAACTGAAGAGGTCTTTTGGGCATTCTCCTTTTAAATTCTGAAAAGTTGCCAGTAGAAAAATATACATGCAATCCAACACATCAAATACTCTGAGTATACAGTATATTCTAATATAGATGCATCCATAAAGTTTGAGACCTTAATAAAAACTTAAGAATGTCTAAGATTGATGCTGTCTGTAATTGGGATTGGACTCCCTTAAAATGCCTAAGATAACATCTTGTTGCATTCCTGAGAGGTGTCACCCTTTGCTGGCAACACACCAGCTCAAAGATTTCTAATATGTCAAAGCATCGGCAGCATCGCGTTCCATCCAAGTTCTTGGCTGCTGAATTGCAAATAAGTGTATTTGAACCTTCTGTTTACTGGATAATGAAATGGTCGAATTGCACAGATTCAGTAAAATAAATGACCTTAAACCATCATTAAATGCATTTGATCTTTAGAGTATGTTCTTGTACACAGGAGCTTATAAAATATTCCACTTCACTTCGAGTGTAGGCGGAGTGTGGTGTTGTATTCTTCAGAATACTGAGATTTCCTGACACACTTGCTAGTTGTGATACTTGGTACTTGAGGAGGTTGATATAAATTTATGAAAAAAAATTATTTTGGATGAATACTGAGATTTCATGACATACTTGGTAGTTGTGATACTTGGTAATTGAGGAGGTTGATATAAATTTATGAAAAAAATTATTTTGGATGTAGGGATACAAAACCGGTCAAATGGTGATAGAGGTACAGGTCAACTTGAGTGCTGAAATGGGCTTGAAGGGATGAGTGGTCCTGCTTTCCTTCCTATGTTTATTAAATGAAGTCATGGTGGAGATGAGCTATAAATAACATCAAGGCTTTAGATGTGAAGAGTTGCTGCTTGGATAACTGCTGAATATAGGCCACATATAGCATGTAGTTGGTCTCTCACCAGAGGAAGAGAGACACCAAGGTTTTGAAAATCTTATTGGGTTAGGGAAAAGTGCCAGGAATATAATGAATGCCTGTTTTCATTATCACAGTTAAATATCTTGATATTTTTGATTGACATAATTGGGTGTTTTTTTTGGTTACCTATGACTTGAATTTTGCAGCAAAGCATTTTCACATATTTGAGCATTAACAGTGTAACATTTTAATAAGGTGAGAGAAACTGATTAAATTACCAGGACAACAATGACAAGAATGCTTTGCATTCCATGAATGTTGCCTCTAATTGTTTATGATGAATGTCAACAACAGATTATTTTAAATTTATCTTCCTTTTGGGGGTGTGGTAGTCTCCACTGGATATTTTGCCAATAAGTTTGCCAAGACTGCATATGCCTTCTCCACTAGCATCCAAATAAATGCTCTTCTACAGTTACAAATACAAGACCAGCTGACAACAACCAACTATTGTTTAATTGTTAATTGTCTCAAAGTTCCCAAGAATGCATGGTGCAACAAAGTGAACATTGTTAACAAACCCAAGGTGAGTTCTGCTTGTGTCTAAATATATTTGTTGACTTTTTCTCAACACAGGTACCATTATCCAACTCCCAAATTATTTTATGTCCAGTTGCTTGTGGGTAATACGGAATTTATTGGAGAAGGACGGACTCGTCAGGCTGCTAGACACAATGCTGCTATGAAAGCCCTTCAGGCTCTTCGTGATGAACCTATCCCAGAAAGGACATGTCGGGTAAATATCCGTCAATCACTGGACTCTGCAAAATCTGCATTCATTTTGCTAGTTTGTCTTAAATGGTTTACTCATTACTAAAGGGTTTTTAGTTAAGTGTTAACACTATAGAACAACACCCTCCATTACCCAGGGTATTGAAATCCATTGTTGTGTTCCAATTGCCAGCTTACTAAACCTTGAGACCTGATTTATAGTGTTTGGTTTTACATTTGGCATAAAATGCCAAAGGCAATGCCTATCGAGGAAGCTACCTCAATAACATTAAGAACATTTTTTCAATAATTGGGCTGTCTAAAAGATGGACATTATTTTCACCTCATGTCCTGAGCACAGATGTCTGCCAAGAAAAAAAATGGGTGACTTGTTTTTAAAATCAAATGCTGCATAAAATTACTGGATGTTTTACTTCCCTGATTAAGATTGAGGGTAGGATTATATTGAATGAGGAATTAAGAGGTGAACCAATCCTCATAACTAAGTAGATACAGTAAACTCCAACTTTATCCAGTATTTTGGCATCCATAATTCTCATGCAGCTAGTCAAATTTCTAAGAATATTAATACATTTCATAACATTTTTCAAAAACAAATTTGAATTTGGCATGCTATGTTTGTACCTTAATACATAAGGGCCATGCGGTTGCAGGCTGATTTAACAGCAACATCTCCTTTAAAGATTTGGCATTTCATGTGATGGTGAGTACATTGATTTCTTTTTGCTCTATTTTATATTAATACTGTTTAGCCTTAAAATATTCTCATTGTTATTTGAAAGGGTAAGAAGCTGATACATAGTTTGGCAGTTTATTTAATGGTTTAAGCATAAAATGCTAGTGTGTGGTAAATTAAAATATTTTGTTGGGCAATTCTCATGCAGCTAGCATATTCATGTAAGTGGCACACACCCCACCACCCCCCCTCCCCCAGCCATTCTCCATGATGTGAGATGGCTGAGAAGATATAATAGGAAGAAGTAGATAATGGGGAGGACCACATACATCCCAGAGAGACTAAATTGTACCCGAGTCATCTGCCTCAGATAATGAGTTGGGTTCCCACAGCAGGCAAACATTCAGATTACCTAGGGTACAAGTTTTAGTCCTTTTTAGGAAAACTTTAGTTGTTAGCAATTCAATTAGGCATGGGAAAAGAATGGGGTACACAGGATTGAAGTGTGGGTGAAACTTCGAAATTTATTTGGGGAACAGTGAATCCTTAGAACTTGTCAGAAACCAGTGGGAATGTGGAAGTTTTTGAGCTATGGAATTTTGGATTAGCTATGGTTTGCAATTGCTGGAGACAATATTTTGTGATGTGAGCATGCACACAATTCCTTCCAGAAGTAATGAGGGTTTCAGTAGTGATGTGGTTGAGATTGGCTGTAGGTGAGAAATGAAAACAGTGGCTTGATTGTTGGGGTGATTGGAAAGCATAGTAGGACTCCAGAAATTAGTGGTGCCAACAGAGAGGCTAAGATGGACATAACAGTACTCATTTATAAAGTTGCTTGGTGCCTGTGAATGAGTCCTTTGGGGTAGTGTACTAAGTAACGAATCAGTAGAGTCTAAACTTTAGATAACAGACATTAGTAGTAGACACAATTAGTGCAGTCAGTGCAACGATTAGTGCTATAGAAATAAATCATGAAGAAATAGATAAGGTTTCTTTATTAGTCACATGTACATCGAAATACACAGTGACATACATCTTTTTTGCGTAGAGTGTTCTAGGGGAAGCCCACGAGTGTTGCCACACTTCCGGTGCCAACATAACATGCCCACAACTTCCTAACCTGTATGTCTTTGGAATATGGGAGGAAACCGGAGCACCCGGAGGAAACCCATGCAGACATGGGGAGAACGTACAAACTCCTTACAGACAGAGGCCAGAATTGAACCCGGGTCGCTAGTGCTGTAATAGTGTTATGTTAACCGCTACATTACTGTACCTGCCCACCAATGCAGGATAATGGAATGGGCAAAGAGATTAAGGAAGTGCAGTCATCCAGTGGGGCAGGATGATAACTTTGGTCAATATCATCAGATTTGTAACTAATAAGAAACTGATAATTTAGAGAGCAGTAACATGTAACTGGTAATAACAATGGGTTTAATGCAGCTGGCTGTCACCAGCAGCTCAGAAGGAATCATTGGTGCAGCAAGTTGGAAGTTAGTTTCAGACAGACACAGACGTGCATCTGTCATTACATTCAGTTGCTGGACTCCATATCAGATTGGAATTCTGTTGATTTCGGTGGGGATTCTAGGTTTGCAGATGAAAAGGCAAAGGGGAAGTATTGTTTAAAATATTTTACTCTAATTTAATTATCTCTGTCTTTATGTGCCTTCAATAAAGTTTATTTTTAATTTTTTAATCATTCCCTTCAATTTTATTAGTTTGTATATTACCATTACTTATATAATTTATTTATCCCTGACATTTAAAAATTGTTTGAAATCCTTGAACATTTTGACAGAATATATAGCTGCTTCCCCAGTTTTGCCTCTGTCAAAGGCTATCATGGGCACCTGATAATGCAGTCCAGTTGCTGTAGCAATCTCGCCACTTTATTCCCAGGCTGCAAAAGTCTTTTGAAATTGGTCCTCTGGATTTGGCCAGGTAAAGATGATCGTGGAAGAGCTGCAGACACCAGGCAGGGCTTGGCATGATCTGGTCCTATACATTGACCTTAGAGTTGTAGGGAAGTTAAAATTAGGATAGTTGATATGATCCTAGAGAAGAGAGGAGGTGAGGATTCTTTTAGTCTGAACAATATTAGATTATTCAGATTTAGTCTGAACAATAAGTCAAGCACATATTCTGTTGCACATTAAATGATTTTCATTAAACAACATATTTTACCTCTTGGTTGCGGAAAGTGGGTTTCTGCAGAGTAATTGAGAGTTTGATTGTGCTGGAAATGCATTGATGTAGGATACATGACAACGTTTGTACTATATGTAAACAGACTGCATGAAAGTGCTTTGATTAAATTTTAGAGAATCAGTTACAGAATGTAGTTTTCATCATGTAGAGTTCCTGTTTATTCAGTAGGATAAATGTTAAGAATATTGGTGTTTTAAATGTAAATGTTTATATAGGGGATATGTAAAGATTGTGGAGATGTTTTTCTAATTCTAAATTGGTACTGGACTTTACTGCCAGACCTAATTGGGGAAAAATTATAAAATCTAGACTTCTCAAGTAGATCTCAAATTTTGGAATAAGTTTTCTTAATGCTTGCTTTCAGTTGTTCTTCAGGGCGTAGATGGAAGGATTTCAGTTTTGCCATCAGGGAAAGTAAAGTTTTAAGTATACAAGTTGTTAGTTTCATTTCCAGCACAGCCACTGTGTTACCCTGGTTATAGGTGATGATTATTAGATTGGGTGCCAGTACTTCATACAATCCTGGGAGCTAATCTTTGGCTGTCTGAGCCTGGAAGAAAAGTTGATATCATGTTTGTGCTGCTTTATATCCAGCTGGAAGAGACCTTCACATAAGTGGAACAGGCTCATGTTCTGGGCTCCATGTAAATGATTAGAGATTTTAAACAATGACCAATAAGGCAAGACTTATCAGAGAAATAAAAGCCAAGGGGAAGTGTCGAGTTGTATCCAAGATTGGCTCAGTAGCAGAAAGAAAGAATGTTGTAGGATGTGCATGCACTGTGGAGGGTTCACAGGACACAGTGCTGGTTTTATTGCTTTTCATGGTATATATCACTGATTTGTTTCTATATGTCATTGATTCATTTTTTATTTCAGTGGCATAATGAATAAGCATGTAGGTGATAGCAAAGCTGGTTGTGTGGTTGATAGTGAAGAAGAAAGTTTAAGGCAGCAGTAAAATATCAGTAGGCTGGTCAGGTGGACAAAAGTGTCAAATGGATTTCATTTTGGAGAAGTATGTATTAAATCACTTCCGTGGAACAGACAAGGCAAGGGAATACACAGTATAAAAGGATAACATACCAAGAAGTACAGGGGAATACCAGGATCTTCAAGTGCATATCTACTGATTCCTGAAGTTAGCAGGTCAAGTGGATAATATGGTTAAGAAATTTATATTGTCATAAAACCATAGAGAGAAACTGCACAGAAACAGGTTCTTTTGGCTCTTCTAGTTCGCACTGGACATTGAGCACCCATTTTATACTAATCCTACATTAATCCTATTTTTTATTCTCCCCATATCCTCTTCAACTCCCCTAGGTTCTACCATTCACCTACACACTAGGGGCAATTTACAGTGGCCAACTAACCTACCAACCTGCACATCTTTGGGATGTGGGAGGAAACCCACGTAGCCACAGGGAGAACAAACAAACTCCATTATACACAACGCCCGAGGTCAGGAATTGAACCCAAGTCTCTGGCACTGTGAGGCATCAGCTCTACTGGCTGTACTGCTGTGCCACCCTTTATACTTTATTGGCTGAGGAGTATATTCTGGAAGTATTTAAAGCATAGTTAGGCCAGAATTGGAATACTGTGTACCATTTTGATTATTGCATTATAGGAAGGATGTGATAACTGAGAGGC
Organism: Rhina ancylostomus; assembly: GCA_030265395.1. NCBI lineage: Eukaryota > Metazoa > Chordata > Chondrichthyes > Rhinopristiformes > Rhinidae > Rhina > Rhina ancylostomus. The sequence goes on along the minus strand of JARFYF010000119.1, from coordinate 42,887,404 downwards.
TACAGAGGAAAAATTGAATATTTTAGAAAGATAAGTCAGTGGTTAGGGTCTGGAATTAACAGTCCAAAAGAGTGGTGGATGCAAAAACCTACATCACGTTTAAAAGTATCTGGATCGTCATTTAAGTTGTTGTAACTTTCCTACAGGATTATGGAACGAGAGATAGGAGTGAAATTTTGCCTAAACA
>JARFYF010000119.1:42822040-42835916 GCA_030265395.1 Rhina ancylostomus | reverse complement strand
TCTTTCATTTACAGCCCAGAAAGGAATTCTCCATCTCTCCCCTGATGTTTACCAGGAGATGGAAGCAAGTCGTAACAAGGCAGCTCCCACAATGAACTATCTGACATCTAAAGAAATAAACCAAGGATGTAGTTCATTCTTCAGCACTACAAGCAATACAGCAACTATTGCAAGGGAGCTTCTGCTGAATGGGACGTCCCCAACTGCAGAAGCTATAAGTTTGAAAGGAAAAGCACCAGCTTCCCCCTGTTCAGCAGTACAACCCTCTCAACAGCTAGAGTACTTAGCCAGAATCCAAGGTTTTCAGGTGGGGAAAGTGAAACCGCTAAACAGTTAATCTTTCACATTTTAAAAAAATCGTATGGTATGTTAAACCATGCATATAATGCTCTGCATTCTCTTTTGTTTTGCAAAGTTAGCAAGATACCTATGTGTCCAACTGTAAAATATTTTTAATGTTAACTGGTTAAGATCAGGTTTAGCAAACATAATCACTGCATATACCATTTTCTGCATACTTGTTCTTCTTCAGATCATCTTTCAACAAAGATGGTAAGTTTCAGAAAATTGAATTTGAGAGAGACATTGAAAATCGTAGTGAATTCCTTAATTATATGCCGGTAAATTATGGGCAAATTTGTAACTTTTAGGCAAGTTAAAATCCAAAATATTGCAAGGATTCTTCAGCGATAAAGGTTTATTCGTATTATTTATTTTTGATCAACAGTTGGACTTGCTCCTTACCTGACCCTTGAACTAAGCACACAATAGAAGCAAATGAAAATGAGTTTTACCCTTTCACTTTTTTCTTTGCTCATAGGAAGGCACAGATACCTAATGCATAACGATCCACTGTGCTAGCAGACTATAGTATCTAATCCGACTTGTTATTATTTTAAGCTAAACAATCAGTGTCAGCAGGCTGTTCAATCATAGAGGCCAATGGAACCAAGCCTTATCTTTTCCTCACCCAACAGACAAACATATGTTCTTTCCAGCTGGAGTTCTCAGATTGTAGTTTGAGCAGGAATGTTAACTGATTCTTTTCGCCTTCCTATCCCAGGGTTTTTAAGGCCAATTGTTGCATTCCACCTGAGATAAGCTGACTCAGCATGGACCATAAATCAATCGGAAACAATTTGTTTCCATGTCATGGTATTAAACAGTGTAGACTCCCTAACCAAATAAGCCATCAAAGAATTTTGCAACCACCAGCATTCACAGCTATGCATGCCATTTCTTTTAGAGATTTTGTACTGAAAAATTAAAGCTTTGTTACACCATTTCCTCCAATTGAGCAAAATGTCCAAATAGTCCTTAAAAAGAGTGCCTACAAAGTTTCAAACTGTGAAGTAATATGACCAGAGATCAGTAAGGTTAAGTGTAGAACAATGAAAATTTTCCAGTAATATGAATATTGTTGAATCACTATAAACAATAAAATGTGTTTCCTCAACACCATAAGCTCCTACTAAACTAAGAATGTTGATTTTTGATTCTTAATTATGTCATCAGCATGCACCTACTAAAAGATCCTGCCTGCTGTCAGTATTTCAAGTCAGCATTCTAAATTTAAACTATATAGGAAACATTTAGCTACAGTAGCAACTTTTTAAAAATTTAACATTTAATATTAAGCTATTTCTCTGACTTGGTAAAGACTCCAGATTGTTATGGTAGGAATTAATTTGCGATGTGCATATACAGTGAATTCTTAATTCAGAGGTACTTAATTTATATGATTTATTTATTCAGTAGCTTTTTGGTGCAGAATATCTGTGTTTAAATAGTGAATAGTGTAATCAAGTAATAATTTCAAATTGACAAATGTAGATTATAAAAGCTAATTTAGTTTGTCATTGGTTTACCATTTTGTTTCATATGTGCTGACCTAGTAATGTTGCAGTAAATTGCTGATGTATGCACAGTTCTTTCTCATTTCTTACTAGGATTTGGTGCTTAGTATCTGGCTTGATTAAAAACTAGAGTTCAGCTACCAGTTTTCCCAGATTTTACAATCAGCAGAAAATAATAGCCTAGTAACCTTTTATTACTTTTAGCACATGCTGGTAGACTTGTGCAACATTTTGCAGTGGTACTTGAAGATTTGAGAGAGCATGCAGCGCTCTGCAAGGGATCCATGCTCTGCAAGAACAGGAAAAGCAATGGTGTGTCACCATAATCAATTAAATTAAATAATCCCTACTGAGGCAACAAAGTCAGAACCAGGGCGTCTAAGTTTAAAAAAAAATAATTCAGTCAAATTGTTGTACAGGAGGAACAAGTGAGGGAATGAAACATGGGTTTAGGAGACCAAGGTGAAAGGAACAGAAAGAAAATTAGGAAATTTTAATTTACAGGTGTAATTATTTTAAATCTTTTAATCATTAAAATCCAAAGCAACAACACTCATAAAAGTTAATTTTCAGTGCTAGCAAGATTATTTGGCAATAATTCAAACTGATCACTCTTAAGAATTCACTTGCACCACAATGGACAAACAGCAGCCTTTTCTGGTATGTTTAGCTCATGGGTGAGTATAGCAGCTTGACATACTATATGGTGAAGCTCTTGCTTGGAGACAAACCTTCTGGATTTGCTGAGCAATTAAGATTCCTGATTTCTGTGGTTAAGTGCATGTGTTTGATGGTAGAAGTTGCTGTGTGGATTACTGCTTAGTAACAAATGCACTTGTATTTTCCACTGCAAAATCTGGCTGGATATGTTTTGTATGTTAAAGTGAATTGTATATTATAGAGTGCTGGAACACAAAATAAAGGTCAACAAAGGAGAGCTGGTAGTGGTCAAAATACATCAACCATACAACACGATTAGAACCGATTTTGGTTGGCAAACTTGCCAACAATTTCTTTTGTAGCTTGTATGTCATGGTCAAGGATGACGCTGATAATTTTAGAAATTCTAATTGTCGATCATTCCTTACATCAACGTCAAACTATATGGTAGTGCAATTCTCCTTGAAGAAACTAGGGACATTTTCTCTTATTTTCTTGCATGGCTTAATTGTAGAAATTATTTTTGCAAATGGTCAGGTGCAATGTAGTATCGGTGTTTGAAACAATAAATTATTTGTTTCTCATGTTATGTCAATTGCCAAATCAATCAGCCAGTTATATTATGTAGTTTACCTATTGAAGTCTTGATAGCAGTATTCTGGTATCAAGATCAAAAACTTGGACAATGTTGACAGATATGGCCAGAGGGTGTTCTTCATAGCACATTAGGTACATGCTCTATGTTGTGTTTTTGATCGATACACATCAGTAAAGTCACTCCCTTGATCTCTGCTCTATGTTGCCTTATAACAATAATAGCACCCTGTGTTTATATAATATCTTTAAAGCAATATGACATTGAGTATTATCAACAAAATTTGTATTGAGCCACAGAAGGAATTATGACCAAATGACCTAAATTTGTCAAAGAGTTAGATTTTAAAGATGAAATAAGAATTATAGAGAAGGGAGGGTTTAGGGAATGAATTCCAGATCCTCATGCCATAGCAGCTGAAGGCACTATTGCCAGTGATGAAGTGAATAAAATCAAGATACTTGAGGCCAGAATTCCAGGAGCACAGCTAGCTCAGATGAGGGCTAGAGGCAGTACAAAGACATATATTTGCAAAGGAGGATAAGAATTTTAAAATTGGAGCATTGAGAGCTACTGTAGGTCAACCAACAGAGGCTGATGGGTGAACAGGAAAGTGTGAATTAGGAGAAAGGCAGGAGAGTTAAAGATGAGCTCAGATTTACAGGAGGTAAAATGAGGGAAGCCAGCCAAAAGCCAGTGCAGTGGAGCAATCAAATTCAATGCTTTTCTACTTATGTTTGCAACTGAAACAGTGATCCCCAATTGATGGAGCAGAATCAGCAATCCAGTTTCCTGTTTCTGCACACTGCACCTCTGGAAATGCATATCAGATGAGAAGTAGGTTTTGGCAGTGATCCTCCTCTGCACGGAGAAATGACCTGGTAGTATCCAGCAAGATAACAGCAACTATTTTGTACCAAATAGTTGCCAGCCGCAATGTGTCTTTAACCTTGATGACAGGAGGTAAAAATAGAATTGAAAGTCAGAGAGGAAACACAGTTATTTCTTTGCTGCAAACCTCCCCTTTAAATATAATTTTATTATGCGCTTGGAGTTGTACACGACTGTGGACTGATTGCAGCCATGTTGAAAGGAAGAAGCTTGTTTTTATTCATTTTATGCACTTTGACATAAAAAGAAAAATGAATAGCTTTTACATTAAATAATTCACCAAGGAGTTCTTGGTTACCATGTGGCCTAGATTATAGAAGGCCAATTGGCTGCCTTTCAAATCGTATGTAATTACAAAGAGGAACAATAGGCAAATGCTTATGTGAATTGATAATTGTGGATGTTAAGGATTATCAGTTTGATGGGTGCAAAACCACAGGAAGTCATCGGTTCTGGTGAAGTCAGTAAAATACCATTGCAGGATTGAAATATATTGTCTTTCTCTGATTTGTTTGGTCTTGCACATTCAGTATTCTATAATATAAAGCCTGCAATGTACAGAGTTGTCCACAAGTTACGGTTACCCCCCCCCCCCCTTTAAAATTTTGATAGCACCTTGGGCAGTGATCTCTGGGGAAGCACTCTGCCTTGTGTTATGTCTCCTAAAAAAAACTGTAAATACCGCAATAAATAAATGGAAATAAAATTCCACGAAACACCAAAGTATACTTTAATATTCAAAAGCTAAATAGTACATCAGAACAATTTTTTTGAAACTGAAATCAGTAAATACATTAAAATTACCTGTTGAGAATACATTTCTCAGTCAAAAAACAAAATACTGGAGGAACTCAGCGGATCAGGCAGCACCAGTGGAGGAAAATGGGCAGTTGATGTTTAGGCCGAGACCCTTCATCCAAGTCTTTTGAGATTTCAGGTTCACAAGATGTCCAATGATAAGAGTAGCCATTGCTGTCAATTCTCTGCCAATAACTGGAAAGATCAAAATAGAATCTTTGCAGATGCCGTCCCACCCAGTTGGATGACAGTGAAAAATTATTGGAGGAAGGAGCAATTGGGTGAATTGTGATCATTGCTAGTGTTTTTTTAAAACAGTTAATGTAGATTTAGCAAATGTACAGAACATGATCTTTATTAAATTCACATGTTGCTCTTACCAATCTGGAACTCTGTCATCTCTGTTGAACGTGACTGAGGTCTTGCATCCAGCTATTTCCAACTACATAAAATTAAATTGTACGCTACACTTTTACTTATGTGTGCATGATGTTTTCTGAATTATTATTCGAAATTTTCATTGTTACCGATGAGAGTATGTGGAAAAAATTGCTGTCAGCATGCATATGTAGCTTTTTATTCTTTTTTTTCGGAATATGGGAATTGTTTTGAGGCTGGTGATTGATAGTTTTGTATGAAAAATTCTTCCTTGGATTTTTTCTCTCCTGATTGTGTTCACAACAGTACTTTAACATCATCTTACATTGGTTGTTCTATTTTCTGAGAGTAACAATGGTCTTACTAACTCCAGCAGCTTGGACAATTTGATATCCTTTCCAAGTGCTTTCTGTCTGTTGCTTGAATATCTGCATCTGTGTGATCTGCAATTTCAGCTCTTGCCAAGTTGTCTCAGATGAATGGAATGTTGAGCAACTGATTTTCTTCTTGCCTTGTGTGATGGAAAATGATTGTCTTCCGTACCACATTGTGCTGAGGAATGGGACATGTTCCTATGTAGCCATTAATTGTAGTTGATAATACTTCATAAAAAAACATTATTTTTCTACCACCATGTTATGAAGGGAATTTTTTTTGTCTTGTTCTGTGATTCCAAATCCTGTTATTGCCCTTGCAAACCTGTGAAACATTTTCCCCAATGGGTCAGAACGAAGAATGACTGAGAATGTGCATCAGTGACATAAGGTTAGACATTGTGGTGACCATCTTGTTAGTAACCAACCATGCTGTAGGTGTGCTGAGCATTGTTGTTTATTTAATCATATACTTTTGACATTGATTAACTTGCACAGATTCTAATTGAGTAGATTATTTGTGAGTAATTCTTGTCTGTTCTTCAACTACAGACTTAACTGGTAGACTGACTCCCTTACTGATATAACTTCAAGAAATCTGACATACTGCATCAAAAATTGACAGCAAAATTTAATTTTGGATGATATACATAGTGTTTAAAATGACTGCACCTGCATTCCCAGTTTCTCGTACTCATCAGCAGTGTAAACTCTCATGGCTTAACCCCTGGATCTCGTCAATTATACAAATTCACTGCTGAACACAATATAGACCAGTAGTTGCTTTCTTTATTGCTACACCCAAAAAAACTGGGCAGACTCAGAACTATACACAGTTATAAAGTGGAAATGCACACAGTATTTTTTAAAAAGGAAATGTATTAACATAGTATTACAATATCTTAGGATGATTTGCTTCCATTTTGTGGATTCTAAGGTGGCTCATGAAGCCAATACAACAACCTTATTCTCTTCTACAGATGGGGCAGGAGGTGCCTGGTGAGGTGAGGGGGTTGGTCGTTTTTGAGGTGGTGTGCTCCTTCCACTGCTTATCCAGGGCTTCTGTGTGGTCCACGTTTTTCAAGGTCTGGGTATTGTCAGTGAACAATGCAGTGCAGTTGGGGTAGATTCCTGGATGGTGTTTATCTTGCAGATGTTGAGTATAAGACCCATTCTCTTGTATGATTCAGCTTGTATGTCAACAACGGCTTGGAGCTGACCTCCAAGTGTGTGCAAATGCAAGCACTCTGTGCATTCCGTAGCTCAACTACTGAGGTTCAGGTGACCTTGGTTCTGGACTGTTGTCACTGGGCTGAACAATTTTGCTATTAGTGCTGGAGATTAGCTCCACTCCTGTGGCAAGTTGGAGGTGAAGTGCAAGGATGCAATCTTGTTTAACACTTGTTTTCACTGAGGTTAGCTCTGCTGTAAGCCCATTGGTGGTTATTATGGCTTGCATGCCAGGAATGATCAAACATAAAATGGATGCAAATGTCTGTGGGCATCCAAACTTGAGGGGGATATTCCACAGTCTCTCCCAAAAGATAGTGTCAAAGGCTTTGGTGGAATCAAAAAAAGACCATGTACAGTGACTGACATTGCTTCCTGCATTTTACCTGGAGCTGTTGTACAGTAAAGATCATATCCACTGTGCTCTAGATGAACACTCCATACCATCATTCAGAGAGAGGCCTTTTTAGCACTGGGAGGTGGCGCTTGTGAAAGAAACTGATGATGACTTTCATTGCAGCACTAAATGACAGTTCTTTGACTAATTTTCCTTTGTCTGAAGACATAGTAAATCATCTATAAGTTAGGTGTCATATCATTTTACAATACCTCCCCTTAACTGATCATTAAACAAAACTGGTTCCTGTCTCTCTATTTTCATTGTTATCTGAACAGCCTTTGCAAAGCTGACACATGTCAATAAAGTAGCAGTAAGGGTAATAAGTGCAGGAGCATTTTATCCTATGTGCACACTTTATATTTAAGTTTCTGCTTTCCTTTAAATTCATCCATCAGCTCTTGTAAGCACCTCTCCAAGGGCTCTTTACTAATGATAAACTCCAAGAGATAAAGAGTTTGTCACATTATATATGTCACACTGCTCCTATAAGATCAGCTGCGGTCAGCAGGCTGATATTCAGGCAGGTGATAATATGTAGTCTGATTAACACACAATTGGCAAATACAGAGAACTGGCTTTATTTGTGTGGAATGACAACAAGTGATATTGGTGTGTTTGGTGATACTGTTCTGGTGACAATAATAGAAATGAAGAAATATTTTGTGCAACACCATGATCATAAAAAGCATTCCTGTTAACAAATAACATTATTGGTATTATAATTTGAATTCATTGATCCTCATGTGACTAATACGTTCACTATACTTAGATAATTTTGTCTTAACCAAATGCTAATTTAAACCACAAAAACTGTTCTTTCAGAGAGTTGGCTGTTTAAAACTGATAAATCTTTTAACTGGAAAGAGGCTAAAGGTAATAGGTCTGGGATGCAACTGGTTTGTGCTGTCAGAGAACAAACAATTAGTGTCAAGTCTTATAAATTGTTTCACAGTACATAACTACTTGAGACCCATGAGGAGTATTTGTATCAAACACATTTCTTTGACATGATGATTGGGTAATATATCACTTACAAATGTGTAGTTCCATTTCCCTCCTTAATGATCTAGTCAGAATCCTTTTAAATTGTGGACATTTTTCACACTCTCCTTGGGACAGTCCACAGGGGGGGTGACCACTAGAAATGTCTGATGGACGTGATGTTAGTCTGGGTCCTGCTGGGGTTAGTAAAAGTACTAAATTTAGTGGTCATACAAACATCAAGGAACTCCAGCATTGCAGGAAATGGCTTAGTGCTTCAGTTTTTTGGAAATCTTTATTCCATATAGACTTGGGGTTAGAAGGATGCCCAGTTCCCTGTTCATAACTAAGTGTATGCATCTGGCTTGATTTAAGTTATTATTAGCAACTTTTAAAATATGGAATCTCTACACAAGGGTGAAGTCTGTTTTATTTATATATTCTTGTTGTCAATGCTTCTGATGCATTGGTCTGGGATTTGAATTGCAGTTTCAAATTGTTGATGTGGTCCCAATGGATCAGATGAATGTCTGAAAGTGAAAGTATTTTGCTCATATTATAAAATGCAGGCAACACAGATATTAGAGAGGCTTCTGCTGTCAACATCTTTACAATCTTATCTAAATATGGAAATTAAGGCAGACCTGGAAAATGGTCCATGTTGTATCTTTATTCAAGAAGTAGGAGCAGGAGAAAAGTTAGCGATTCTAACGAAGGCTCAGTATTGATCACTTTTCATTTTACAAATTATTTGGATGATTTTAGGGAATACAATGCCAAAATTTGGTGTCAATGGCACAAAGTAATGTGTTTTAGCAAACTGCAAAAGAGAGCTCCAAAAATGCTTAAATGGAAGTAGATTAGCAACATGTGCAAACTATAACCTAGAAGGAGCAAGATAAATGCGCTCATCTGAAGGAGCACTGGATGTCAATAAAGTTTGGCAAATGCAAATTATAACAGGTTTTGATTGTGTGAATGGAGAAAGATTCTTTTTTGGCTCGAGTACTCACCTAACCTGCAGGCATCCAAGTTTCATTATTGTAACAACATGTATTTATACCTTTTTAGACCACAGTTTTTTTTAAGTTATGGAATTTTGGAGAAGGGTCTTCAGACTTCTGAAGTTAAATCCTCTGAATTACTGTCAATATTCCGGCAACAAATTTGGCTGAAGGACTCTTATTTTTGGTTGTAAAAAAAGATCAGATCAACCAAAAAGTTACAGTTTTGTTTCTGATCTGTGTTGATTCAGCTAATCCTAACTATGACATTTGTCAGAATGGTGAAAATGACTGGATCACACTTTTTTAAACAAGTGGCAACAAGAACAATTTGGATACCATTGACCTCTACAAACCAAACAGAGAATGTATGGAAAAATACCCAAAATTTAATAGGTAATTTTACTCTACAGTTAGGTAAAGATGAAAGACCCTGGCTGTGTTAGCAATGACTTAGTGTCTAGCACCATTACTGGAGTTAGAAGGTTGTTTGTTAAACAAACATTCCAATGCCTTGAACACAGAAATCTAGGCTAACGTATTAGTATAGTAATAAAGGAATATTGACTGTCTAGGGTACTGTCTTTCAGATGTGACTCGATCAAACCAAGAGAGCCCAGAGATTAATAGGATTTCCTTTGTCTCCCAGTGGTCATCCATTACAATGATGTTTCAGTTCTTGAGGCACAGCAGATTGGCACAGAATCAGTGCCAATCTGCTGTGCCAATCTGAATTATTGGTTGCTGTGTGTAACCATCATGTAGTCATGGGTATGGTTACACATCAGCTCATGTGGTTCTCACATTTTGAAGTTCACTTGGTCCCTTCAAAGTGATGTGAATGTATGCAGTGGCACCCGATACCATTAGAAAACTCCTAAGCCTTCTGAAAGGAACCCCTTATTCTGTTCTTCTGAAGTAGAATGTGTCTGGGAACTGATCAATGAAGCAATGAAGTGTGTGGCAACTCTGCCTCATTAAGGTGGTCTTAAAATATGCCCGATATTGCAGCTAGATACAGAACAAAATCAAACCCATGTTGGTAGGCTATAAAGGCCGAAGCCTTTATGCTCCTGGCTTAAGCAGGTGACATCCCCAATTTTTTGCAGTTTCCATACACTTCATTCCTTGTAAGGATGTACTATAGAATGGCTCCCTGAACACACGAAAGACTCTTGCTGGAGGACTTCCTCTATTTCCTCCTCCTTCCTTATCACATAGGTTGCCCTGCTCTGTGTGTCCTCTCCTAATTCTCCCTTTCTCTGTTTGGTGACTGTGCCAAAGGACGTGTCTAGGAGCAGCAGAGTTTTGCTGAAGTTCTGAAGTGAAGCCACTCATTGTTTGATTCTGCCACATGCGCTCCTTATTGACTTCACAAACCATAATAAGATCTTGTAACACCATATAGTAGATTACTTCACCCAACATGCTCCTTGTCAATCGGTAACTAACTGGTAGATAAATAGCATGTATAATGGTGGAATTAATTAGTAAATAAATAGCATGTACTGTATAATGGTGGAGTGGAGTTGAAGGAGGGATGATGTTGGGGGTCCTTGCTGCTGCTGAACAGTGGATCCTCCATGTAAGCTGAGCACAACATTTAATCATTCAGATGCACTTTGGCAGTGCTGGCACCGAATAACCATTGACTGCCATCACGATCTGCATATCCTGCAAACCTCTGATATGGGAGAACAATTCCTGTCATTGTATCTTTATTATTATTATACCCAATTATAAAATCCAATAATAATATCCACAATCACAGTATGTTGGTCATCATAACTTGAACTACAAATATCTACATATGTATCGCTTAGCAAATTCAAATAAATTTAACACTAATATGGCTCAAACAATGGTACCACACAGATCAACTGTGTTCACAGTATGGACAAAGGCCTGATTCGCTTTTTCTTGCTAGAGCATTTGAAAAATAACACCACTGCTTTCTTTTCCTCTCCTATCCCAGTATTTATCTTTACTTCCGTATTTATGCAATGCTCTGTACTTCCTGTGATCTAATATTAAATGCTCTAATAATATGAAAAAATTGTGAAAATTTTAAATTTAATGACTACCACTTCACTGCTGCCCAGTTATAGGAAATGGAAATTTCCTACTATTCATTAGAATTCTTCAAAGAAGAAAGATTAGATGATTGGCATCAGTTGATGAGCTGTTATTGGACACCATTTCATTAGATGAATAGTTTTCTCACAAGAACATTGCATGTTCTTGGGTGTCGAAAGAGATTCAACTGTGACCCCCCCCCCAGAACAGCACATCATCATTGACTATACAGTCTCATACTTAAAGAATGTCCATTTGATTGAAGCATTGAACTATTCCTGCCAACTGCAAAATCAATTTGGCCAATTTCTGACTTCCTCCAGGACCTTGATGGGAAAATCATAACCATTTAGACTTAGATTAATTTCTTTACTAGCATTAATTACTAGTAATGTTACCAGTGGGACTTTTGCCAATGCTCTGGCAAAGGTTAGTAGGGGTTGACCAAGAGATATTTCATTAACTTAGCCTTCTGTGGCTAGCACCTAGGCAAAATATTCTCCACAGCTTTCTAAGCTCAAGTGACTGTTAACCTAGTCTATGTAACTGAAACGCTATTCAATCTATTAAGCCTTGGTACTATTCTGATGAAGCTGTGATGCATCTTTTCAAGAGTAGTGCATCTCTGTGAGGGCTGGTCCCAAGAACTGAATGCAGCACAAAAGAGAATCAAACCAAGGCTGTCTACAGCGGAAGTATATTTTCCCACTCTTTGTGACCCAACTTCATTGCATAAGAAAGTTTATTCCTTTTTCTTTTTATATCTACCCATTAGTTATTATTTATTTGTGTAAATGGATACCAGAGTTCTCTTCTACTATCCATGATATCAAAAAATTAAGGAAATCTTTCAGTTTTCCTTTATTAGATTAAAAATAAATTATATCTTTCCCCATCTCAAATTCTGCTTGCAGAATTTTGATCACTCGGTTTTTTTATATTTTCTGTAAAATCGTGCTTTTATCTACACATCTTACTGTGCTACCCATCTCAGTATAATCTGTAAATTTGGACAGAAAACTCTGTACTTTTATCCAAACATTAACATATTTAGTTAAAAACGAAGGCTCCGTTCTTGGTCCATGGAATTCATTGCTTGTAACACAAAAAATTTTTACAGTTGAGTGTTCTCTTTACTTATCTCTGACTATGATTTCAGGAAAATGATTTGCTATCATCCTGTCTTGTTTCAGACCCTTATTCTGTTTCTTATCCAACAAACAACTACCAACCTAAGAACAAAGTTGCCTGAAATTCTGTGTGTTATCAAAGGAAGTCTGCAAAGATAACATTGTAAAAGTTACCTTATCCACAGTGCTAGTGATTACAATATATAACCAGGTTACGTGGTCGTTTATGAATCCATTTTCACTTTCTGATTACACATCCGCTCCCACGTATTCAGTCATTTCGAATCTGATGACAGATTCCTCTAACATCCCCACAACTGTCAGGAGGGTTAGGTTTGATCCCTGTTTATCTCTTTTTTTTCTCTCTCTTACCACTCCCCTCCCCCTTTTTTACTCTCTCTCTCTCTTAAATAATTGAGTGACATTTACAATTTTCAAATCTAAGCACAATTCCTGAATCATCAGGTGCTTTAGAAAATTGTGTATTGCAGCAAGACTTCCCTTCCCTACTTCTTCTTATACCTCATTGTGAAAATTGTCTGGTCGCGAAATCATCAAATTCAGGAGATTTTCTCAGAAATCATAATATTTTCTCCTTTACCATGAAATCTCTGCAAGTGTTTTATCCTTTTAATTTATCCTATTTATTTAAAGCCAAGTTTCTTTGTCTTTTAAATGTATGGCCGCATTTCTAATTTAATTAGCTGCTATCTATTTTGGAATTCAAGACAAGTTGTTTTTCACAGTGATTCTGCTTGTTATTTGCCATTGAATATATTCTAACTCTAACTCTAACCCTAACTTTTCCTGAAATGTTGACTGTATTTTTGTCTCCAAAGACACCACGGCTTGACCCACTGAGCATTTCCAACATTTTCTGTTTTCATGCCAGCTTCTCCAACCTAACCTTGCATCTGAAGTCCCTGTTGTCTGGAAACATTCAAGTAAATCTTTTCTCCATCCTCTCTAAGATCTTCAAATCCTTCCTAAGCTATAGTGACCAGAATTGTACTCTATTCTCCAGTTGTGGTTTAACCAGCCTTTTATAAAGGCTCAGCATAATCCCCTTGCTTTTATAGTCTTTGCCTCTGTTTATGAAGCATAGAATTCCATTTTTTTTAACCAAGCAGTATCTTAATATGTCATGCCCTTTTTCAAAGATTTATGCATTTTCACGAGCCCCCTTGTCTTGTACATCTTTAGAACAGGACCATTTAGTCATATTGTCCCTCATTCATTCTGCCAAAATGTATCACTTGAACTTTGATAGGCCACTTCAAAAAGCAAAACTAAATGTTGAAAATCTGAAATAAAAACAGAAAATGCTGGAAACACTTAGCAGCTCAGAACTGCTCTGTGGAGAGAGAAACAGTTAATGTTTCAGGCCAATGACCTAATGAAAACATTGGAATTTCCACAGTTTCTATTTTTGTTTCATCTGCCGCTAGTCTGCCCATTCTATAATCTCTTGTGGTCTTATTACTGTCTCCTTAATGTTTATTA
>JARFYF010000119.1:42786771-42802389 GCA_030265395.1 Rhina ancylostomus | reverse complement strand
CATGGAGAAAAGATAGTGTAGGTGCCACCTCCTTCGAGGTTTAGATCATAGATGGGTTCTGAGGAGGACTCAGAGGTGGACTTCAGTGGGGCAGGCCAAGAAGAATGCTGATGGGTATGAACAATGAAAAACACATATGCAAGCTTGCCAGAACAAAGTTTACAAAGAGCAGAGAAGAGCATGTCACCAACCTTGCACACAGCATTGCATTGAATTTGGAGTCTAGCCTTTGCAGTGTGAAGGGTATCCATGAATTCATTTAGGGACCCAACCATGCTGCAGCTTCAATGTCTGGGCATTGCTGTGGAAGCCCAGACTGTTGCCATTTCAGCAGTAGTAACAAGTGTGCTAAGAGCACAATATGTCCTCCAACAGAATCCTGGGGTTATTGAGGTGTTGACCTGCGGTTGTGGCAAAATCTGCTGTTCTCCCTCAAGCTGAATGCACTCATGGTGCCAATGCTGCTGCTGCTTGCTCACCAGCCAAACAGCTGTTTATTTTGGACTGGATTTTACTTTTGGTTTGTAAGCCCGTGGATAATGTGAGAGTTTACAGCTGAGAGGAAGGTAAGTTGTGAGACAACTGGTGAATGAGGAACTGCTGTTATATGTAATGGTATCGCCATGGACAGCAGTGTCAGACAAGCTGCGTTGGTTTCTTCATCCCTTCCCGTTACTGTTCTGCAGCTGTTTGCTGTGCCAGTGGTGGTGGCAAGGGCTGTGACCTTGCAGCAGACCAGCATAAATCCTGACATCGACTGTGCTGCACATTGTGGGCTCCTCCAGGCAGCACAGTTGTTTCAGTGCACTGGTTGACTGCTCTCCATGTTATTGTGGCATCATGCTCTTCTATACAGGATGCCTGGATTGTGCACCAGAATCATGAACCAGGTAATCAGCAGGAAGCCTGTATCATTCAAATCTACCTTTTGGTTTGCCTTGGTGCCTGAAATGCTGAGGGCATCATGACTACAGAATGCATGATGCACACCAGCTGGGTGTCAAGGGAGATGAAATGTTTCAGGTTGTGGTGGGTATTGGAGTTGAGATAAGGAGCCCACAAGGTGATGTATAAGCAATCATCAGCCCCCTGCTCCCTGGGGAAGCCTTGCATCTCCAGTGAGATGCCTTTGCTGCTGCCCTCTGACAAGAGGGAGTATAAACCTGTTCAGTTATCTTTGAATAGAGAGTAGTGGTGAGCTCCCTTACCCAAAAGCAGGCAACAAACTACACAATGATGCAAATATCGACAGCTCCAACCTGAAAGGAAACTTTCATCTAAGTGATTTCCTTAACAGCCACATTTAGTTCTCTCCTTGCCTTTCCCTGAGGTTCTGGTAGTTCCTGCAGCAAGTGCTATATTTCAATGAGATCATGGTAACTGAAACATAGGTATCTTTCAGGCTATCACACAGAGGTGCATGTAGAAGTCTTCCCTGGCACCCCAGCTACAAATACCTTCTGTTGAGTGCCCCTCTTTCCTCCTCCTTCCTCACCTCTTCCTGCTCTTCCTAACCTTTGACTCAATCTCTGAAATATTTTGCACTCTGAGAACTCATGAATGCAACTTTGAGTGTAAATGCCTAGTTTGTACAGCAAGCTTGAATCAAGACAAATATCATTTAATGTTCAGCACATACACAGCCACCTTAGGAATGTAGCAGCCAGCGGAATATCAGATGTCACCTTGGAATAAATTTGACACCTGTAGCACTCAAAAAGGCTTTCATACCTTATTTCTCAGCCCACATATTCCAGCATACTTGAGTAGTAAAAAGGATAGTTAAAATTGGAAAGAACAAGAGCAATTAATCCAGATAATGAAGGATGGCATAAACACTGCTGAGAAAAAGATGTAGGATTGGAAAATCAGGATGGAAAATTGCGTTGGGTGGAGCAAAAACAAATCAAAGGTCAAAAGACATTGGCGGGGGTAGTTTATTGGCCAATTAACAGTAGTTTAAATGTCAGGCTATGTAAATTAGGAAATCAGAGGTGCATACAACACATGTAATACAACAATTCTGGGAGAATTCAGTCATTTTTAGGCTGCTCAATGTAAATTTGGAATAACAGTATGGAGAACAATTTCATGAAATGCATTCAAGTTAGATTTCTAGCATACTGCCTGGTATTGTGCCATGAAGCACTGTTAATTAACAACTTCATAATGAAGAGCTCTCTTAGGAAGATGAATCAGAAAATGGCAAAGCTTTACGCTGAGCTTGAGTATTATTAAGTCTGAAACTGATATCTTAACTAACTTTCACCTCATATCTTTGTATTTAAGGTAGATTGAGAAATTAGGTTGTAAGATATGATAGCACCTAATAAACAGTGAGCTTTTCAATGCAAAAAATATAATTTACAAAAACATGTTCCTTTCATGAATGAGGACTGGGATAATTTTAGAATTCAGGGAAAGGTGAACAGGAAGTTCATAAATAGAAAATAGAATGAGATTGCAATATCAAAAGTCAGAAACATTAAGCAAACATTTTATATCTTGGTTAAAAAAACAAATATATTCTGGAAATAGTGGGGTATCACAGGTCTAGCAATAACCTTGATAAAGTAATGAGTAATTAATTCCATTAAAAACTCATCTTGTGGACCTGTTGCTCTTCATCCTGAATTAAAAATGGAAGTTACATTGGTTTTGACCTTCCAACTTTCTTAGTATTTTGAATGGTTCCCCCTCTCGAGGAAGAATGGAGGGTGAAAACAAGGAACAAAGGTGAACAGTTCACCTCCTGACACACCGAGTGTTATTACTGTTTGTAAAGGCAATGGGATACACTCCACTTGCCTGCATGAGTGCAGCTTTAACAATACTCAAGAAGCTCAAGGCAAAGTAGTCTGCTAAATTGGTAGCTCATCCACCATCCCAAACATACATTCAAAGTCAAAGTTGTTTATTGTCATATGCACAAGTACATATATGCACAGGTGTAATGAAAAACTTACTTGCTGCAGCATCACAGGCACATAGCATCAGATACGCCATATTCACAAGAAAAACATGAATTACACAGAAGAAAGAACACAATTAGAACAAAAAAAAGTCCATTGTATTGCAAAGTGGTCATAGTGTTGCTTTACTGAGGTAGTGATTAGGGTTGTGCAGGTTGGTTCAAGAACCCTAACCACTTTCTTAATATTGTAGTTTTCTATTATTCCCCAAACCTTAAGAAATTCAGAGATCAGCATGTTCCTTTTCGGTGACAAAAGGTCTGGATTGATCTCAGCTTTTGATTAACTTTGAAGTAGCATAAAATCTCATGAGCTTTTTCTTTGAAAGAGGGTGTTGTCATATACAATATCTAAATTATACAGATATTTGCACCTGTGCACATTAGCATTCAATACTTTTAAGTTATTTCAACTGTTTTTGTTTTATTTTTGAAAAAAATCGCATATCTAGTCTCATGAAGTAATCTTCAGCACACTTAACATTCCTGTGTTATAGCCCCAGCAATTACCATGTTCCTTTCAGATGTATTTTAGCTTGACATTATTGATCCTGACTGCCTTCATTCACTTGTTCGTGGGATGTTGTTGTGGTGGCTTCTTTTAATAAGAAATGTTAAGCTGTGCTATGCCTGCTGCAGGGCACACCTATAATAAGCTCATAATCTTTGGCTTTAAAAATTTCAGCAACATGAGCAATCCTTTTGTGTTTGATACTTAGCCCCAGAAAATGCCTGAAAATTACTGCAAGTCTGGTACACGTACTCCAAGGAATTTTTAAAGAAGTGATTGTGATGAAATTTATACACTGATATGAATTATACACCTGCATACATGACGGTACATCTTCCCAAAATGTGGGTTGTGGTCATGTTCTGCCAGTTTGTTGCCAATCTGCCTGCTTCTCTGCTGCTGCCATTCAGGCCTCTCTCCCACTTGTTGAACTGACTTAAAATCTGGGAATCTGGTTTTTCCGCACTGTGCATTATGTGCAAAATGAGCAACATGCAGCCATTGGACAAAGGAATTTATATTAAAAAGTGTTTAATGCTTTTAAAGTAAGTTAATTTAATTCTAATAATTGATGTTTGCACAAGTGTGTGTGGGTGGGGGAAGGTGACTTGTGCACAGGTGCAACTTATATACCAGATTCTATGGTACTATCTTTCCTATAAAGAACCAGCAGCTCCTATTCTGTATCCCTAACACTTTCTCTCCTGCTTCTGTTTATGTATGTGTGGTATTTTAACTTCAATTTCTTTCAGATTATCATTCAATATCCTGAAAATGTATAAAATAAGTAATTGGCAAACTAGTGAAAGTTTATCTTTCTCAGTGTTGTTTCAGAACATTCATATGATACCAGTATGAGCTTTGGTTCTTGATTCCTTCCAAGTTTATATCACGGACAGAATATTTTTCAAAAATAAACCCAGGGTTATCTGAAATATTTTATAAAATACCATCTGGAATTTTATTACAAACATGAAAACAAATAACTTGTAAAATAAACACAAAATCATGATTCTACATTGATTTACTTTCTCTTTTACCTCTCTCCCAACTGCCTATTGATTTTTTTGCCTACATGTTTATCCTCAGCCTTGATGATGCCATTCCAGTCTGACACTTTCATTTACAGTTAACATTCACCTTAGAGATTTTCCAGATATTTTCACAAAGTCTTTAACTCCTAACTCCATTTCCTATCCAGCTATTTCCCATGTGCACACACTATTGAGAAGCATTATTGAAAACTGAGACGAAAATAAAGTATTTACCAATGGGTCTTAATCGCCATGATATTGCCCTATCCTAGCCATAGCATTTATCCAATAATTGGTTATTACTATTTCAGAGTTAGAATATAAATTAGGTGCTAAAGAGGGTAACCAAACACACCACTAGCCTACCATAAACTAGTACATAGTCTTCTTATAGTGTGGATCCTTTCACAATCAGATTTTAATAGAAAGTAATAGGCCATATAAAGATGAAGTCAGAGAGAAAACTGTATGGGAGTTAGAATGAGAATAACATTTACCTTTTAGCCTCTCATAAATAACCTGTTTAACAGTTCTTTAATCAGGAAATAGTGGTAACGTGGCAAGTAAGAGGTTCTGGATCAAATATACATTGTGTTGTATTATGTTTTATTTTCAAATCTTACTGATCTGAAATGCTAGATTTTATTGGAATAGGTTGGAAAGATTTTTTTTGATATGTTGGATCCAATACATTGCTCCACTTGCCAATCATTGGCATATAACTGACCAACCCCCACCTGCTGATGATGTTGCTTCCTTCATTTCACAGATGATTAACACTGAAATGTTTCTCAACTGTGCCCTTGGGGCCTCATACCTATCCACCCCCACTACCCCAAAAATTGACATGTGTGAGTGTTGCCAGGATTTTCATGTAAATCATCTGGGTAGGATTTTTATTCATTTAAGAAGTACTTTTAAAAAAAATTAGTCTGGTTCTGTCTTCACTAAATTATTTTAATTGTTTGCCCAAAATACCTCTTCACGTTGGGCAATGTTCACCAAATTTGATGCATTTTGGAAAGTTAAACCAGGACAGGAGTGAATGGCAGGGCCCTGGGGAGTGTTGTAGAACAGAGAGACTTGGGGGTATAAGTACCTAATTCTCTGAAAGCGGTGAGACAGCTGTATGGCATACTTGCCTTCATCAGCTGTGGCATCGAGTACAAGAGTTGGGACGTCATGATACAGTTGTACAAAACATTGGTTAGGCCATACGTGGATATTGTGTGAAGTTCTGGACATCACATTATAGAAGGAATGTGATTAAGCTAGAGAGGATGCAGAAAAGATTCACAAGGATGTTGCCTGCACTAAAGGGCTTGAGTCATAAGTAGAGATGGGATAGACTGGTGCTGTTTTCTCTGAACTGAAGGAAGCTGAGGAGTGGCCTTATGGAAGTTTATAAGATCGTGAGGGACATATAGATAGGGTAAGTAGTCACAGTCTTTATCCCGGGGTAGAGGAATCTAAAGTTAGTGGGTTTGAGGTGGGAGGGGAAAGATTTAAAGGCAATCAGAGGGGAAAGTTTTTCACAGAGAGGGTGGTGTGTATTGGAACGAGCTGCCAGAGAAAATGATAGAGTCGGGTGCACTTGCAGTGTTTAAAAGACATTTGGACAGAATCTTCGACAGGAACCATTTGGAGGGATATGGGCCAAATGCTGGCAAATGGGACTAGCTTAGATAGGCATCTTGGTCGACATGGATGAGCTGGGATAAAGAGCCTGTTTCTAGCTGTACAACTTTGTGACTCAAATTAACTTGCCCCTTCCCATCCCCCTACCCACCAACTCATCCCACCCCATTTCGCCTGGGGAGCACCAGACTGAGCAAGAGACTCTGGGAGTAGCTTGGATCTTACACAGCTGGAGGGCACTCCAGACTTAACAGTCTGTTTGCTTTGAAGAACTTTGGTGGAGCTCGATGGCCAACATAAAGGCTGGGGGATTCTAGCTCCCAGCTGTTCAGCAGAAGATTGGGCATCACCAGCAAGCAGGCCATTAGAAGGTGGCTGGCTGACCAATCAGCAAACTCCGCCAAACTAGTCACCTCCCTACCGGAAGTGCAGGTAACCATCGGCAGTTGCTCCCATTACTGCCGCTCCCTAGGTTGGATGGTCTGCCCCAATGTTTATCATGAAAGATGACTGACTTGGAATGTTAACACTCCCACTAGCTCCATAAATGCTGCCTGTCTGAGCATATCCAGTATTTTCTATTCTTATTTCAGCATCTGCAGAACTTAGCTTATGTGTCACTGCATATGTGATACAGAAAAAGATGCCAGTGATTTCTAGTGCCAACATTTCTCATCCTGGTGAAAAAGAAATAATAGGACCTGTCTTTATTTATCAGGGTTTGTCATCTTATTGCCTTTTTGGGACTTATTTTGGCCACTTAGTCACTGTTATAGAACGTAGAACAGTGCAGCACAGGAACAGGCTCTTCAGCTACAATGTCCGTGCCAACCATGATGCCAAATTAAACCAATCCCATCTGCCTGCCCATGGCCCATATCCCTCCATTCCCTGCCTGTTCACGTGCCTGTCTCAATGTCTTCTAAACATTGCTGTCGTAGCTAATTCTACAGCCTCCCCGGCAACACGTTCCAGCCACCTACCAGTTTCTGTGTATAAAAAAAACAAACTTGCCTTGTAAATCTCCTTTCAACTTTCCCCCACTCACCTTATAACCTCTGGTATTTGATATTTCCACGCTGGGTAAAAGGCTCTATTTACCTTAAGACTCGGACCATCTACCCAATGGAGACAATTTACATACAGTGAGAGTCCCACAAACCGCAATGAGATTAGCAGCCAAGGAGAGGGTTGGACCACTCAAGGATAAAGGAGGGAACACATGCCTGGAGCTGGAGAATATGGGTGAGGCCCTAAATGAGTATTGGTATTCATCAAGGAGAAGGACAAGGAGGATAGTGAGATCAGTGTGGAGCATGCTAGAGCATTTGAGATAGATAAAGAGGTGGTGTTGGGTCTCTTGAAGAACTTTAAGGTGGATAAGTCCCCAGGGTTTGATAGGATATATCCCAGGTTGTTGAGAGAGGGAGGAGATGAGATTGCTGGGGCCTTGACCAAGATCTTTGTGTCCTCTGCAGCCACAGGTGAGGTCCCAGAGGACTGGCAAGCAGCTAATGTTCTTTTGTTTAAGAAGGGAAATAGGGATAATCCTGGAAATTATAGATAGATGAGTCTCAGGTCAGTGGTAAGGAAGCTATTGAAGAGGATTCTTAGGGATAGGATTTAAGAGCATTTGGAAAAAATATGGCCTAATTAGAGACAGTCAGCATAGCTTTGTGTGGGGCAGGTCATGTCTTACTAACTTGATAGAGTTTTTTGAGGAGATGACGAAGATGATTGATGAAGGTAGAGCAGTGGATGTTGTCTTCATGGATTTTGGTAAGGCATTCGACAAGGTTGCTTATGGTAGGCTCATTCTGATGATTAACGTGCATGGGATCCACGGTGACTTGGCTGTCTTGGATTCAGAATTGGCTTGCCCATAGGGGGTAGTGGTTCATGGGTCTTATTCTGGCTGGAGGTCTTTGACTAGTGGGTTCCACAGGGATCCGTACTAGGACCTTTGCTGTTTGTGATATATAGTATATAAATGACATGGATGAAAACGTCGATGGGTGGGTTAGTAAGTTTGCAGATGACACAAAGATTGGTGGTGTTGTGGATAGTGTAGAAGATTGCCAAAGGATACAGTGGGAAATATATCTGTTGTAGATATGGGTGGAGAAATGGCAGATGGAGTTTAATCCAGGCAAGTGTGAGGTATTGCACTTTGGGAGATCAAATGTTAAAGGACACAGTTAATGGCAGGACCCTTAACAGTGTTGATGTATAGAGGGATTTTGGGGTTCAAATCCATAGCTCTCTGAAACTGACCACATAAGTAGATAGGCTTGTAAAGAAGATATATGGCATGCTTGACTTCATTGGTTGGAGCATTGAGTTCAAGAGTCAAGAAGTTGTGTTGCAGCTTTATAAAACTCTGATTAGGTGGCATCTGGAGTATTGCATTCTGTTCTGGTCACCTCATTACAGGAAGGAGGTGGACACTTTGGAGAGGGTTTACCAGGATGCTGCCTGGATTAGAGGGCAGGTGCTATAAAGAGAGGTTGGACAAACTAGGGTTGTTTCCTCTGAAGTAGCAGAGGCTGAGGGAAGTTTCTAAAATAATGTGAGGCATAGATAACAGCTGGTATCTTTTTCGCAGAGTTGAAATGTCTAATACTAGAGGGCATGCATTTAAGGTGAGAAGGGGCAAGTTCAGAGGAGATGTGTTGGGCACATTTCTTTTTACACAGTGGTGGGTGCCTGAAATGCACTGCCGGGGTGATGGAGGCAGATACGATAGAGGCATTTAAGAAGCTCTTGGATAGGCACATGAATATGCAGAGAATGGAGGGATATGGACCATGTGTAGGCAAAAGGGATTCATTTAATTAGGCATCATTAGCTTAATTAGTTGAGCACAACAACATGGTTGAAGGGTTTGGTCCTGGGCTGTACTGTTCTATGTTCTCTGTTGACCAGTTCATGTGGTTTTGATGGTATTGGGTGAGTAATCTGGTGAATTCATTCAAACTACCCCTCCCTCACCCACCCCAGCCCACACTCCATGTTTTGTTTTGAACAGAGCATGACATGTTTTATAATTATTTGTACTTTGGTTTAATGTCTCATCTGAAAGACTCCTTACTGGCAGTGCAGCTTGCTCACAAAACTATACTGAAGTGTTAATCTGTACTTTTTTATGACTTACCAGAATGGGGCTTGATTGGGCAACCTTTTGGTCAACCATGAGATTGCTGTCAGTGAGTCAAGATAACTTGGTTGAAGACAGTTCATGAGAAAGGGACAGAGTTTATGCCCATGTTTCCTGGCAGGCTGTAGGATATTACTGCTACAGTGTTTGCCCTTTTTCTTGCAGGCTCCCAGTCGGGAAGCCAATTTAATTGGCAGGCTTGGCATCCAGTCTGGTGTATGAGGTTACAGCCCTGGAACAGGTATAGAAAATCCAGCTGGTTTTGTGGTCTCTAGTGGTGTGTATGGGAATGGGGTTATTTTATTTTAGTGTAATTTAAGTTAATGTTGAATCTAGGTGAGGGTCTGATCCAAGGGTTGGATTCTGATAGAGTGTGGGGACTTGAACTGAAGAAGGGGTTTGATCTGACGTTAGACAGGAAGAAGTTAAACTAGCTAGACTGGAAGGAAGCATCCCTACTACTGGTTTGTAGGCAGTCAGCAAAGGCACATTGCAGGAATTATTACTCTGTTCCTTTCATTTACTGGCCTAATTCCAGCTGGCCAGCGTTAAACCTAAAAGATATTAAATCTGAGACATGCGGCTCTCACATCATGTAAAAATGATCTAACTGCCATGTCCATCCCATCTCCACCACCCTCCCTTGGATTGGCTACCCATCCCTGTCTTGCCTTTCTTCAAACTGGAAGGGTTGAGATTTTTAAAACGTTTATATCCTACCCAACCAACTTTTTTGTGGTTCCCTCCCTTCCCTTCCATAGTCCTCCCCACCCCTTCCACATATCATCTTCATTCACATATATTTATTCAAAATGTAGATCAGAAACACATGATTTTATAGATTAAAGTTTTAGGGTAGCCAATATTATAATTTGTTCTGTTTCCACAAGAGCTCATGATATTCCATGAGAAAACATGTCTGCAAATCTTTAAGAGACACGAGAGACTGCAGATACTGGAAATCTGCATCAACACACAAAATGCTGGAAGAACTCAGTGGGTCAGGCAGCATCTATGGAGGGCGTTCCTCCAGCATTTTGTGTGTTGCTCGCAAATCTTTAAGCTCCAATTCTATTCCATTAAAATGTATAATGAATATGAATACATTAAACTTGATAGACTTTGATGTAGCAAAATATTAGTGTGTGTCAATAATGTATACATAAAGATTCTTTAACTTGTATAAATCATGACTGATGTTTTTAATTGAGATCTTAGGGGTAGATGACTCTAGCATGTGTTGTTTCGTTCATTGTCCTTTTTATTTCAGTTTCTCAACTTCATTGTTACTAGTGGAAATATTTTTAACATTATAATTTTTTTAAGTACTTTGTTTCTTCTCCCTTTCATGTTTGGCCAATCTGTGCTGTAAATTACTCTTGGCTAAGGTGCTATCTAGGCGGAATTTGGCTGATCAACAAATAGGTTAACTGATCTTTTATTTCATTGCTATTACCATAATATTCCCTTACTACTGTTCATGTTTGCCCATTCTGCTTCCACTTCCCACCATCTTCTTTTCTTTTATCCACCAATAAATCTAATTTGAATGTTGACCCACTTTCTCTTTATTTTTAACTAGCAGCAGTTACATCTGATAAATAATTAAAACCTTCTGTTATGTAACCATATCAACTATGAAGATAACAAGTTCCACAAGTATGCTGACAACATCCTGCTCTGCGTCACCACTCTCCATTTCAGCCACTCTACTGTCAATACATTGGTAAATAGATTGTTCTCCATCAGCATCTCTTAGGCAGAAATTTCCTCCAGTTACATACTGTGAAGACTGAAGCTGTTGCCTTTGGTCCCTGGCGAACACCTCACTCCCTGAACATTGACTCCCTCATCTCTGTGATGATTGTTTGGGGCTGTACCAGACAATTAACAACCTTGATGATGTAGTTGAAATTGAGATGAACTTCTGACCACTAGACCACCTACAGGTCCATCTGTATCCATAACATCTGCTGGAGAAATTGTCATTCAAGCCTTTATCTTTACTGTTGACTATCCCAATGTTCTCTGATTGGTCTCCCATTATTCTACTTCCTGTAAGCTTGAACTAATCTAAAACTGTGGTGCACCCATTCTAACTCACTAATTCCCATTCATCCAGCATCCCTATGCCTGCTGACCTATGTTGGCCACAACCTGTCAATATCTGAATTTTGGAATTATTATCCTTATTTTGCAGGCTAGTTGATACACTAGCAGCTGACTTCCAGCACATTTCTGATGTCCGTACTGGATGGCTGAGTTCATTTCAGCTTGGAGTTTTGTCACCTGTTCTATACAAACACAAAACTGGGCTTTAGAGCTCCAAGTCGTAAATAACAAAAAAAAACAACTCCAGATGATGCAACAATAGTACAAATTCATTCTCCTCCTCAACAGCAAGTATTTATGCAGCAGATTTAATGAGGAATAACCCAAATTATTATTACAAAGTTGTAATCGAATAGGGACTAGGAAGGTTACAATTGAAGTGTAACCTCATGTTTACTCAGTAGATGGTTTAAAAGGACATGGATTGTCAGAGGGATTACGAGAGAATTCTAGAGCTTGGGGACTAAGTACCTGAAAGTGTGGCCAACAATGATGAGATGAAGAAAATGGGCAATGCTTAAGAATTCAAAATCAAGGGAATTAAGAGGGTTTGTAGCATTGGTGGAGGTCACGGAGTTAGGAATGTAAAGTATGAAAATTTTTAAACTGCGGCAACTTGACCAACATAGAAAATTTCAGTGCCAAGTTTCTTAATCTAATCAAAGTAATTGCTTTTTTATCTATCTTTTCAACAGACTTGTAATTTGTGACTTTTAAGCTCTTTCAGCACTCCTACCATATAGAACTCCAGAACTCTTGAAATTTGTATGCACAGACCATTTGTCATTCTGACTAACTGTGTTTACTGTTCCCCTTACGTAATTCTTCTCTTGATCCTCTTGATTGGCAGTTTAGGTATAGTCAGAAGTAAAACATCTGTAAATTCTTTTGGCATTTTCTGGCTTTGACTTCGCATCTAAATATTTTAATTGTAATTTACTACTTGTAACTTAACACTGCGATTTTAATGTTTAAAGAATTACATGAAATGGTGATTTTAGTTTTATAATTTCATTAACATTATGCCTATTTTGAATTTTTGTATATTTTTATTGTATTTACCAAAGTGGATGAGGTTATATTTAAAGTTTTTTTTCTGATTATTTCACTTCACACTATAAACACAACTAGGCACATTTTTCTGAGATTTGTGATTCAAAACCACAGGCCATGTCAGTACCACATTTATAATGAATTTGTGGAGCGTACATATTCACTATTTTTACTGAGTTTGCTAAAAGCATCACAGTGACTTCCATGACTGAGGAACTGCATATGATGTTCAGATTGCATTTATTTTTGCATCAAAATGCAAGTTTTATAATGGTGTCTTTAAATGAAGTCTCTCTACACTTACACTGAAAAGTTTGGTTATCAATAGAATTAGACTTGTCATGCTGATGGCAAACCAACTTGTGTACTGGAAAACTTCATTTTAATGAATTCTGGAGAATCAGCCATGACCACGATGCTGAACCCTGCACCCTCTGCCCTCTTCACAAACTTCCACACTTACATTCAAGTCTCGCACTCATAAATAATGTGTATATACCCAGTCAGGCCTCACACTCAGACTTGCAAAGACTCGTTTACACTCACAGTCAAGGCCCGCACATAAATAATGACCACTTCAGAAAGGCACTCCAAGGTACTTTGTATCTATGGAGCTGTTCCTCAGCAGTATTTTAATGCAATGAAGAGATTATAGAAAGCAAAAGCAGAAAAAAATGTAAATTCTACTGTGTTACAAAATTAATCAAAAACTCAAGCCATATTTATGAAAAGGAAAAACAGTTTTGATATCAGCGAGTTGTGAAAAGTATTTGTTAGATGAGAGTTTTTTTTAAAGGAGATTGCTTGGGTTTGAAATGTTCCAGTCAGGGACTGTTAACTGAAGTATGCTCCCTCCACCACCCATAAAACTGATATTCGAGCAGTCCATCATTTATAAAATAGAATTGGGTTGTTCCCAGAGTATGTTGTTGACATTTTTTGTACAGTCTAATGATTACACAAGTAAACTTGGAACTTTGAAAACCCAATTCTGAAGGTATGTCTTGTTTCTAATGTGAACTTTACCTGAAGTTATAGAGTTAAAACCCATATAAGAACAGGTCTCAAGTGACAGTTTTTATTGTGTTCTGATACTCAACATGATAGTTAATCTCATTAAATGCAAGTTGCATATCAATACCGTAAACTTGTACCAATAAAAAATAGAATCAGTTAAATATTTTAATGATCTTAAATCTGAAATTTTCCCACAGTCTTGAGTTAAGCAATATAGTGGTGGATGCAATTTGATGGGTGCCTAAATCCTGGGACTTAGTTACAGCCAAGGTGTGGTTGGCCAATTTAGTCAAATAGTTATGCAAGTTTACTTAAGTGTAATTCAGTTGAAAATTATTTTGCACTTTCCTGAACTCATTATATTTGCTTTTCATATCAGTTAATTGAAGAGTGTTGACTGATATGAACTAGTATTATTATAGATGAATTAATTGAGAACCTGATCCATTTAATATGAGGATCAGAATTATTTTAAATTCAGTTTTAAGTGATTTTAAATTCACCAAATGATTTCAGCAACTTGCTATATTACTATGCATCCTGACGAAAGTTACATATTTAATATTCAAAACTCCATATTTTAGCCTTCAGATTTATGTTTTTCTGTTGTGAAAAAAAAATCAAAAAATGCCTAAAAATATTTCATCAAATCAGTTGATAGCTATGTACCAGTAAATTTCCATGATGTATTCAAAGAAATTCTAATTCTCTTCAGGCTGGGTTTATAATAACTAAACTTTACAGTCATTGCTGGGAATGCACTTGTAATGTGGGACATAGGATTGTGTTGTAGGAGCTTTCAATGCTATTTTTAGCATGGCTTTAAATTTCAAGGAAATTGCCATGTAGGGAATCTGAATGAGTCGATTCCCTGTTGTTCTGTGCCAAAGGATGTTAGGAGTGTCTTTGTCAAAACTGTTTGATGCTTAACTCTCTTATCAAGTACAGAAAATGGAATGGTTTCATCAGTAGATAAAAAAAACCTAAGATAGCTCTCTTCAATCACATTGTAGCAGAAATGTTCATGAATGGTGTAATATCTTGAGTTATAGCCATGAAACAAAATATTGAAAGAATAATTTTTTTTATCAAAGAGCAAATGTTCACTGATTAATGTTTTCCCAGGTTAAGAAGCTAAATGTTATATTAACTTCAACTCTCAGACACTTTGGGACTCTATTCCAAGTGTTGAGTGCACAGGAACCCCTGTCTGATGATAGTTCTGAGATCAGAAACCATTACAAGAAAAATCCATTTTCTTTGACTTTATAGCACTTTGCAGTACCTAGAGCCCCATAGCATTTCAACTTCAAATCACTTTCAATTTATTTCCTTAAAGTAAAATGAAAGAATGACTGACACTGATATATGTCTTTTACAACCCCAGAACATCCCAAAGCTCTTTTACAGCCAATACGCCTGAAGTAGATTTGTAATGTAGGAATCAGCAGGACATTTGTACACATCAAACTCCCACAGCTAGCAACGTGTTATTGACCACATAATCCTTCTTTATTCTAATGAGATATTTGATTGACAGATGAATGTTCCTCTTTGAAATAGTGACATCTTTAACTTCCACCTGAGAAACCAAATAAGCCTCAGTTTAACTTCAAATCAGAAAGGCAGCACTTCTGCTGTTGCTGCTTTCCTTCAGAACTGCACTGGAGTTTTGCCTTAGATTTTAATTCACAGCCTCTTGAATGGGACACTGAACCCGAAGTGCCAGAGCTTTGGGTTCGACCAACTGAAATGCATATGACCCTAAAAAACACTAATAGAGTTGTAACAGGAAAGGAAAAGGAAGCCATTCAGCTTTTTGAGTCTGTATTTGCCCTCTGCAAGAGCAATGAAGCTAACACCATTCCTGCGATCTTTCCTGTAACCTTGCAATTCTTTTTTCAGTGTTGATTTAATTCACTTTTAAAAACCATTATTGAATCTGCCTC
This sequence comes from Rhina ancylostomus, assembly GCA_030265395.1. NCBI lineage: Eukaryota > Metazoa > Chordata > Chondrichthyes > Rhinopristiformes > Rhinidae > Rhina > Rhina ancylostomus. The sequence continues at coordinate 42,786,947 of JARFYF010000119.1, read as the reverse complement.
CTCCATGTTGTCAGACAGCACACACAAGATGCTAACCATTTGTGAAGGAAAGTTTTTCCTCGTGTCATTTTTGGTTCTTTTGCCAATCACCTTAAATCCATATCCTGCAGTTTGGATTCTTCTGCTGGTGGTAATTGATAAGATAAGATCTTCATTAGTCACATGTACATCGAAAC
>JARFYF010000119.1:42751970-42767154 GCA_030265395.1 Rhina ancylostomus | reverse complement strand
TATTCCGGTGAATTACTAAGAGATCTCATTTTTCAAGCCAATGAACTTGAAAGTCTCACTGCTCACAAATTTTGAATATTCTGCTACTATTGATGGCACAATAGAGTTTTACACCAAAAAATATGGGCTAAGATAATCAAAAATGTATCTGAAAACTTTGGGTTCAAGTTTTCCAACAGGCTTTGGGTTAGACGCTCAGAAATGTGCTGCAGGTTAAGCTGACTTTCAACTGCAAGGTGGCTGGTTTTATTTTGAATTGTGCAAATGAATTTCTGGGCTAGGATTTTTGTTTTCTTTAGTTGACGTGTCATTTATCTTTAGTGACATGGTTGACATATGAATTTAGAAATGCATATCATTTTAGATATGCCAAACTCCTTAAGGCGGCAAGACATTTCGTCCAGTAGTTCCCTGTGACTGTTGTAAATACTTGGTGCAGTGGAAGTTCCATTTACCCCTGCTGGCACAGTGACCTCTGCTCATTTCAGAGGGATTGAATTATTTTACTCATTAAGGGTTAGGGTTATTTGTAATACACAGGTCACTCAGTTTATCCGAAGAAGGATCCTGATTTTTTTTTAACGTGTGTTGACTGGCCATACCAACTGAAAATTTTGGAAATATCTATAAAATGAAAAGTTCTTAAAATAGTTATCTTAAGTAATAGAATTGACTGATTTGTACTTCTTTCCACTGTGACCTATGGCAAAAGGCCATTTGCCACTTCCAATAACGCAAAGATTAGAATAACTAAATGAGCTTTTCGTTAGCCACATAATCTGCCTTGAAATACATCATTGCAAATGTCATCATAGCAATTCTACATAATACCATAATGGAAGTGATGACAGACAATTTGGTCCTATTCTCTTTTTCAACAACATAACTATGTTATTTTTTGTTTTCTGAAGTATCCATTCATTATTTGTATTTTCTCACTCAGAAAGTTGTGAGTCTTTTTCTGAAAGGGTGGTGAAAGCTGAGTCTTTGAACAGTCTTAAGGCTGAGGTAGATAAATTCTCGGTAAGCAAGGGGACAATGACTTACTGGGGATAGACGGGAATGCAGAGTTGGGTACAAGTAGATTAGCCGTGATCTTATCGAATGACAGCATAGCCTCCTCTTGCTCCTATTTCACATGTTCATATGTTTCTAAACTTAGCTTGCGATTGATTGACCTTGTGGGGACATCAAATTCCATTCCTGCTTAATGTCCTGATGCATACTTTTTGTAGTAGAGTCACCGGATACATAGCAGCAATGGGGTTGTGGAGACTAGCTATGCAGCTTCAGTTGTGAACTCACCCTTATGTATAATAATGTTCAAAGTTGAAAAACAAACCATTCTGTTGTGAACATAGAAAGTAAAAACACCATGTAGAATGTTTTCTAAATACAACAACAAATTGTACTTATTTAGCATCTTTAACATAGCAAAAGATCCCAAAGAGCTTCAAAGAAACATTATCAAACAATATTTGACACTGAGCCACTTTTAGTCATTTGGGTAGATGACTAAAAGCTTAGCCAAAGAGGTAGATTTTCAGGATTACCTTAACTGAGGAAAGAGAAGTGGAGAGATTCAGCAAAGAAATTCCCGTGGCTAGGGCCTCGACAGCTACAGGCATGGCTGCCAATGGTGAGGTGATTACATTTTGGGATGAAAAAGCCAGGACTGGAGGACATTACAGAGCTAGGGAGGAGTGAGACCTCAGAAGGATTTGAAAATGCAAAGACAGAGCCTGTGGGTGAACCGTACTGGTTGTGAGTTAAGACATGACTAGAAAAATTTTCGATGACTTTTATTTCATAATGCGCAGGAGAAGGGGAGGCTGGCTAGGTGTAGTATATTAGTCAAATCTCTTTGAGTGGTAGATGAGCTGAGGTATTTATTGTTCTTTCCCATTCAGGCACATATTCTGAAAAATTACTTACACATAAAATGATCTGAATAGCTTTGCTGGTTTCCTGGCTTAATTTTAGAAACTATACTGTTCTAAGAAATCTATTAAGGACTTGATTCCATGAAAGGAAATGTTTATATCATTTAAAGGCTCACATCTTAAAAGGTAACATTAATTACAATTAATATAAAAATCCTAAAGTGTAGCTTTACTGAGAATGAATAGATTATATTTAATATCTTTACTTGTGCTGTATTCCAAAATATACATTTATTACAAGATCTATAGCTCCTGAGAATGAATGAGAAAGGAAAGTGACTGGCATTAAGGGAACCTTGAAACTATCGTGAAACTTGCACAGATTTGCTTTTGGTTCCACAGGCAGCTTTAAATGCCTTGAAACAGCTATCTGAACAAGGACTCGACCCAGTGGAGGGTGCAATCAAGGTAGAAAATGGATCAATTGAAATGTAAGTACATTAATTCTCAGTGAAATCTCTCTTTTCTGGACTGGATATAATAAGTAGATGATATAAATGTAGGAAACACATCAAATAATTAGTAGCAATGGAGCCTAATTAGAAAGTAATTTAGATAACTGCAAGCAGTTAGCAGATCTAATCCAATGTGTGTAAGTGTACAATTATCATGGTAGTAGAAAAAAATGAATCCTGTAGTCTCTCAGATAATAATCTTGATGATATTGTTGGTGTCAGCTATGGTTCATTTGGTAGTATTCTTGTCTGAAACACACAAATTACGATTGGCAGCCATGCCTTAAGCTGTCAAGGACCTACTCACTGGAATTCCTGCACTGAATCTCTCCGCTTCCCTAACTCTCTCTCCTTTAAGATGACCCTTAAAACTTACCACTTGGGCAAACTTTTAGTCATCCACCCAGATGTCATTTTGTGTGGTTCAGTGAATATGAACACAGAAATCCTAACCCTATAATATGTTACCGCTGCTCCAATTCCAATTGCATTTTGATATTGGATTCTTCTTGGGGAATCCTGGCATTGATCTTGTACAGGTTCAACACACCATTCTTTCTGGTAATTATCTATTTTTTTAATTAATTACATAACAAATATATTAATTATGTATAATTGTTTCTAAATGTTTTCTTTTCCTTTTAGTTTTTTCGATTAAATCTTTAAGAGAATCATTCTTTAATGGTTTTTGAATATCTTCTCAGTGATTGAGTATCCCATTCACAGACATATGAAGTCTTTCATCAGTTTTGACAGTCGTTTAACCCGGGGGCTGGGGCTGCTCTTGCTAATTTCAAAAATAAGGCCTGTGTTTTGTAGGGCCAGCCAATCAGGAGCCTGCTTGAGGACCAAATCGATGCTGCAGATAATGTTGGCAAGGGAAGCGTGCGTGGCTGCAGTTCATGTGTTAGACTATTCCCAGGTGGATACAAGAGATCTCATGGTAACAATCCAAAGAAAAGGAGCATGTTATCTCTGGTGTCCTAGCAATATTTATCCCTCCTTCACCATCACTAAAACAGATCACGTGGTCAACAGTACAATACTCTTGTTGAGATTTGTGTGTGCAACTTGCCTACCAATTTTCCCACAACTGTGGCTGCTCTTCATAGACTGCTTCATTATCATTTTGGGACCTTCTGATGTCATGAAATTTAGTACATGTCAGATGGCACAATACTGGACGATAGCTAATGATGTTCTTTTATTTTAGCAGGGCAGCAGGGATAAGCCAGGTAACTACAGGCTGGTGAGCCTTGCGTCAGTGGTGGGAAATTATTGGAGAAGATCCTTCGGGGTAGGATTTATGAACATTTAGAAAGGCTGATCAGGGATGGGCAGCATGGCTTTGTGTGGGGGAAATCCTGCCTCACTAATTTGATTATTTTATTTTTGAGGAGGTCACTAAGAAGACTGATGAAGGCAGTGTATCAATGTGGTCTATATAGACTCCAGCAAGGTATTTGACAAGGACCTCTGTGGTAGACTGGCCCAGAAGGTTAAGGCAAGCTGGCAAATTGGATAGTAAATTGGCTTGGTGATAGGAAGCAGAAGGTAGTGGTGGAAGAATGCTTTGCTGATTGGAAGTCTCTAACCAGTGGGGTAGAGCAGGGATTGGTGCTGCGACCCTTGTTTATGATACATAGTAACGACTTGGGTGTGAATGTAGGAGGTATATTTAACAAGCTTGCAGATGGCACAAACGTTGGTGGCACCGTGTATAGCAAGGAAAATTGTCTAAGGCCACAGCAGGATATAGATCAGATGGAAAGTTGGGTGGAACATTGGCAGATGGAACTTAATTCTGACAAGTGCACAACGATGCATTTTGGGAAGTTAGATACAGGTAGGACGTGTGCAAGAAATGGTAGGATGCTAAGGAATGTTGATGAACAGAGTGACCTCTGGGTTCAAGTCTGTAGTTCCCTGAAAGTGGCAACACAGACAGATGGGTGGTGAAGGTGGTATATGGCATGCTGGCCTTCATAAATCAGGGCATAGAATATAAAAGATGTGGCGTTACAACTTTGGTTAGGGTGCGCTTGGAGCATTGTGTGCAGTTCTGGTCACTGCACTTTCGGAAGGGTATAGTTGCAATGATGATGGTGCAGAGAAGGTTCACCAAGATGTTGCCTGAATTGGAGGACTTCAGTTATGGAGAGGTTGTCAGGAGTGAAGAAGGCTAAGGGGTGACCTCAGAATTATATAAAATTATAAGAAGGTAGGTGGTCTGTTTCTGTGCTGTACAACTCTTTCTTTCTGTTCGTTTAACTTTCTTTGTTATTTTAAGTGGAAAACTGGGGTTCAAATAAACAAACATATGAAGTTCTTAAGTTTCCATCCAGTGACAGTCTCAACACAAAGTTATAGCCAAATGGAATTGTGATAAAGTTCATTAATCATGAGACTATAATTTATTTTAATTATTAACTATATGTTTTAATCTACCAAAGTATTATAATCTGCCAAAATGTCAAGCTATTAACAGAGTGAAAAAAGGTATCAACCTTAGTTCAATGTTAGCGCTCTCTTCTGTACGTCCAAGGATTGTCACCTTCCAAACCCATGACTTCTACCACCAAGGAAGACAAGGGAAACAAGTGAATGGAAGTACCACGAACTGTACCTCCTGCTCCAAGTCACACAGTGTCTGGAAATGTATAGCTGTTCCTTTACCATTGCTCGGTCTAATGTCTACTGAACAACACTCTGGGAATGTCTTCCCCAGAAGAACTGCGGCAACATGAGCAGGTGGTTCTCAAGTACCTGCATGGAATTTGAACATATAATCCAATGTGACAATTCATTACAGTTGTGTGGACTGCTACATTGTGGTAGGGACTATCCTTTGAATGAATCATTAAACTGGGGCCCTGTTTGCACTCTGGGGCATACTTAAAAGATCTCATGACACAATAAAGAGCACCAGAATTCTATTGATGTCCTTGGCAACACTTAAATTTTGTCAAATACAACACAAAAAAAACAGATTAGTTGTAATCTCTCATTGCCAGTTGCTTAAAGCACAGTTCTTCAAACAAACAGCAGTCACCTGAACTAAAGATATCACTTTAAAAAATACTTCATGGTTTTAATTTTTAAGCCATCCTGTGGCCTCCTATAGTACCATATACATCCAAATATCCCCATTTAAAAAAAATCTTAATAAGATTGTATTAGAAGAGAGAGCACAAATATAAAAGATCATAAGGAACTGATCAGACAGCATCTGAAATCCTGCAAGCTGATTTGGAAAGATTATATAATCTTACTTACTTTGCAAAAGAAATGTTTAGTTGTCAAATTAATGATTTAAAGATAACTAAGATAATAACCGAGAGAATTAAGAAAATGGATGACTTTGGTAAAGGGGTAAAATGCAGGGTAACAAATTAAAAATTAGTATCCTAAAATGGTATTCATTTGAAGCTAACTCTATTTTAAATAGGGAAAAAAAAATTCAGAAAATTGTACTTAATTTCAAGGCTTTAGAAATTAGGAATAAGGAGGATTTTGGAAAGTTATTGTTGAATCATTTGCTTAATTTAAATAAATACGAATTAGCTGTTTCCAGTGGCAAGAGGGACAGTAATCAAAGAACATTGATTTAAGACGAACAAAAAATGAAGTGAGATAATTGTTACGACCTGCCATACATAGTCAGATTCCATAGTAACTTGCAAAAGTGGACTTGGATAAATACTGGAGGGGAAAAGAATTGTAGGGCTGCAGGGAAAGAGCAGGTTTGAATGGCTCTATCAGAGAATCGATACAGGCATGACAAGCTGGTGTGTCTCCAGTGCTGAATCATTCTCTGGCATTAAGAGCACCATTGAATATCTGGTAAAAGGAGATCGAAGGAAATGGTGAGAAGCTGCTATCTCTGACAGTTTCTCCAGGATGCTCTTTTCAGGTAGCCTTGACACTTTTTTTGACGATGGCACTATTGAAGGATGTAAAATACACAGCTTGATTCTCTCCTAAGTTCTGTGATGCCTTTTTGTGATTGGTTGATATACAAAGTTAAAGTCATATTTCAAATAAGTACGTTGGAAAGCTACAATAATATCACTGTTTGTTATGGGCCCCATTAATTAATACAATATTATTAGATATTTCAAACATTTTTTTGCAATTTCATTTCAAATATTTTGCAAACTGATTACTGCAAAAAATTACACTCCCACCCCCTATGCAATTTCTAATAACTTCAAAGTAAAAGTGCACATAGGCAGGAAGCTGATCAATTGTGCTGGTTTCCTGCTGCAAGGGTTAGGATCAAAACCATCTCCTAGGGGAAATAAAAATAATTGGGTCCAAAAATAGTCAATTTATAGAAACTGCAGTCAGGCAGCAAGCAAGTTTAACTCAGAATTTCTAGCTGGTAACATTTAGGCCTAATTAGTGTGTGCTGCCTTTTACTCCCTATGATGGTCACTTGACCTTAGGAGTTCCCAAGTGTTTTACAGAAATTAATTACTGTTGTCATAGAACATTATAGTACATTACAGGCCCTTCGGCCCACAATGTCTAAGATCTATCTAACCCTTCCTTCCCATATACCCCTCCATTTTTCTATCATTCATGTGCCTAAGAGACTCTTAAATGTCCCTAATGTATCTGCCTTCAGCATCTCTGCTGGCAGTGTGTTCCACACACCCAACACTCTGTGCAAAAAAAAAACTTGCCTCTGACATTCCCCCCATACCTTCCTCCAGTCACTTCAAAATTATGCCCCTCGTGTTAGCCAATTTTGCCCTGGGAAAAAGTCTCTGACTGTTGTGTAAGGAAATGTTGCAGCCAATGTATGGATGGCAGGATCCCACAAACAATAAGGTAAATAACCAGATGATCTGTTTTATTTACGATGATTGATGAATAATCTCTTCCATGCTCCTCCTGCTCTTGGAACCTACTCTTCCATGATTGGTGCCATTTCTTATGCATACCTGAGAGGGAGCAAGAAAAGCCTTGGCTAAATGTCTGTTTTTGAAAGACTGCATCTCTGACAATGCAGCATGACTCAGTATGCACTGAAGCGAGAGTGGCAGCCTAGATTATCTGCAGAAATCTCTGGCATGACCCTTAAACTCTTAATTCAGAGGTGAGTATCCTATCCTATCCAGTGAGCCAACTCTAGAATCTTTTCTTTAAACTTCTTCAACAACAATCATCTCCATTCTTTTGTTGTCTAAATTCCCACAGAAAACATAAGATATTAATTGTGCTTAACCTGGCCACTTTACGTATAAAAGTTTTTTTTTATTCAGATAGCTCCCTTGACTTTCTCCCCCAAGGTATTCCTGTGCATTGAATCTATTTTAACCTAGCACTACTACTGATAAAGATTTCCAACAGCAGTGGAACCTCTTCTAATGTTGCACCACATTTCTTTTTTGTTATGTGATCCCAGCTGAGGTTTTGCACCATTCTGAGGCCCAGGAGACTCGAGTTGTTCACTGAATCATTCTATTATTTACATAGTTACATTTATCTGGTTTACTCAGATAGCGAGTTTCCTATGAATTTATGGATAACCTTTAAATTACCTGAGTCCAGGTGAAGATTTATGGTTTTCCTGGGGCTTTGATGTCAGAATCCGTCTTGCTAGGTTCAATTTACTTGCGTTTTTCTTTACTTAAAATGTTCACAGTCCCTTGAACTTCCTCTCTCATCTGCCCAGTTGTTGCCAGTAAATCTTTTTATAAAAGTTCACAGGAGGACTCTCAACCAGATGCCTTCCCAAAAGAGAGTAGTAGTAGTACAGATTAATGAATTTAGCCAAAAAAAGTGTCAAATTCTGTGAAGTAGTAATATGAATTTTTAGTTAAAACTTTAAAATAAAATTGTTTTTTTAGAGTCTATCTGAATCTTCCATGCCTAAGCCAGCGATGTTTTTTTTAGTTATCTTTCATGCGAACAGCTCAATCTCTGGATAATGATACAAAAACCTATAATTATGTATCAGGAAAACACAATAAGTGAGATGGCCCTCATGTCTTTCACCCCAAAGAAAACAGATTTATGATTGCATTCCAAATCATTTGCTTTGTTAAATTATAAAGTTCAATGCTCTGAGAACACACTGACATCAAGATAATATTAAATGACTACTTCACAATTACAAAACATGCAATTATTTTCTTAAATTGTTCCCAGATATTTTTTTAACCGTGGCCTTCTGAGATTTTAAATGTGCTGCAGTGCAATTCCAGTGGTGCTGGGAGGCACCAAGTGACCTGGCACTTGGGCAGCCTAAGAGCCCTGTTTGTGAATGTTGCCTGGCCATTTGACCATGGCGGCAGTAATTGCTCCCTTTACTACACATCAACCCTTGTAATTTTAAAATCACAGTCTACATTTAATGCTTTTACATTCTTACAGATCTGTTGCCAGAACCTAAATGAAAATGTGATAGCAAACATAAAATGTGTATTGAAAAGTCTGGATCTGGAATTTGATGCTTTTGAAATGGCTGCAATAGTCATTTCCTGCAGTGATTATTACCAGTTTACTATTATTAGAGATTCCATTAAATACTACAAAAAGGTCCCATAAATAGTGCACAGGGTGGTTTTCTCATCTCTTGCAATTTTTTTAATCTGTCCGTGTAGATGAGAGGTACCAGATGAGATTTAGAAATCTTATAAAAATTGCTTCAGAGCAAAGAAGTCATTTGCTAGTTGGAGATTCTTTTAAGAAAGTAAAAGTAATGAAAAAAAACTCATAGTACCTTACCCTCAGGATGTCCAAGTCCCTTTGCAACCAGAGAAGTATTTTTGAAGTGAAGTCACCACTTTACTGCAGGAAATTTGTCAGTGTACAATAAGTCCCACAAATGTCCACATAGTTACTTAGGTTCAGTGTCATAATGCTTTTTTCCCCTCACGTTAGGCAATTGGAAGACAATTTTTCAGTGAGTGATGTATGATGATGGTTGCGTTGCATCATTCAGGGAAATTTGTCCTGGCACTTCGTGAGTCACCTGAGTGACTCCTGTGTGATTTCTGCATCAGGACTGCATGTGATTACGCCAGTCCCACTTTGGAGCAGAGGTTTGTCCTGAGACATTGGATACTCATGGAATGATGAGGTCTTAAAAATGCAGATCTGATTTGGGAGGCCCATAAGGCAAGTTCAAGAAAAAAACCTTCATTTTGGGCCCTCTCCACTGCTCACTTTTCATCCAAATTCAAACAATCTCCAGCCCATCCTCCAAACTGCTGATCTGTACCATTTATCTCCCCCTTCCCCTGACAGATCCCCACCTATTTTACTGTTACTATTTCCCACCTAGCCCAACCCAATTATCTCCTGTTGGCCCCCCGCCTGATCTCTTTCCCAGCACAACCCCCACAATCCTCAATCTCTTTCTACATTCCAACCCTCCCCCCTTCCCTGACATCACTATGTCAGTCTCTGTCCTTGAGCTCAACCAGCTCAAACCCACCAAATCCCAACACAAGATAGAATAGGTTACAGGAAAATGAGTGAGGATAAAGGAACTGATGGCATTGTTTTGAGAGCCAACATAGACTCGATGAGCCAAAGAGCCTCCACTTATGTTATAAGAAAATATGAAAATGAATGATTCAGACCCCTTCCACTCAAGTGTCTGGCTGACTCATTCCAACACACCACTTCCCACCCACACACACTATTATCAATGCTGCGGGTTGATTCTAAGTTGTTGATCCAATCCCCTCTGACCTGTGGCCAACTGCTTGACCCCAGTTTCAGAAGAGCAATGTGTGTAGCACACTGTGAATAAAAAAATGCACTATGCTTAGGTTTGTTGTAACCAATACGTTGGAACTTGGACACAACTAAATTTTGATGTGGTGGGACAACAACCAAACTGTCATTGGCCACTGCATCGGTGCCATAGTAGGCAAGTTTGTTTTTAAAAAAGTTTGGCTGATGGACAGATATTGACCAGGACAGAAGTGATAACTCTCCTGGTGTTTGTTCTCTGGTCAGATTTGGACGCACAGTATTCTGCCACTGAGCCACAGCTGACACAAGTTATAGTATCTCAACTATATTTTAATTGTATTATGTTCACTTTTTAAAAACACAAAGACATAGTTCTCTGTCATCTACCTTGTTATCTGTTGAAACACATTAAGACTGTCTGGCTCAAGTTTTAAAACTAATTTGGATCAATTCATCTTTACAGACAAGTCAAACATCTGATACAAAAAACTGACAATAAACAGGCTAACTCAGGCACCACAGCTCAGGACTGCAAGGATTCAAAGGCTGTCGTCAAGGAGCCTGTAGCACCCACGGCTGCCACTGCATCCTTATAAAGCTGTCAACACGCGATAGGGTGTATGTGTATGAGGAAATGACCAATACCATTATATGAATCTATGTGAAGACAACACTAATAGAATGCAAGAGAATAAATGCATGGTACCATTAATCGCAAAGGAAATGACCAGACTGTATAGATTCCCCTTTGCAAAGAAAAGTAAACACTTGTGTTGGTTGCCTGTTAGCACTATCATGCTGCTAAGCTTGTATATCAATTTTTAGTGAAAAGTGTTGTTTTTTTAAGTGATAAGACAAATACTTCACCATTGGCTATAAATACTCACTATTATTTCATTAACTATCAATTTTCCTTAGTGTAGCTTTAGTTTCTGCTTTTTATGATGCTTCAGCATTTAAAAGTTAACCAATGGCAATGCTATGAGAATTGTAGTTGTTGTCTTCATATATAGTCATTCAGTTTATCTTTTTATGCTGATATAAGCATTTATCATTCTATATGCATATATATGATTAAGATACAGACTGCTACTCAAGCTGTATACGGAGATAAAAACTGAATCACACAAAATGCTTATTGATACATGAACTGATGTTAGCACTGATCAGTATAGTTTTAAGATTATACTCCAGGAAGGCAGTTATGGTGTTTGATTTTCATTACCATCACAGAAGTTTGAGGTGTTTTGCCTTGCAGTAACATTTTGTATCCTTTGCTCCTCTGTTCTGTGAAACACATTTACACCCATTCTGTGTGTTGTACAACCCACCGTGTGCATCAACTGAGTGTTTTTAATAACTGCATTCAGACCTGGATAAATAAAGTAAGCTTGGTAGAAAGCAAGGTCAACATGTACAGTAAAGAAAAGATAGCGGGTATGTTTAAAACATGATTTATGTTAGAAAAGTTATTATCATTGGATGGAAGAGTGGTTGAAGTTTGAACAGATTGGTTATTTTTGGATTAATAATTGCCCAAATGCAGTAAAACCACATCAGTTCATGAGTAATTTGGTCTCGTGTCTTTATTTAAATACAATTTTTATTGTGTTAAATTGATTTAATATTGTCACGTACTGACGAACAGCGAAAAACTTTGTTTTACATGCCATCTATACAGCTCATTTCATCACAACAGTGCATTGAGGTAGTACAAGGGAGAACAATAACAGAATGCAGAATAAAATGCTACAGGTGCAGAGAAAGTGCAGTGCTGCAGACGACAAGGTGTAAGGTCATAATGAGGAAGAACATGAGGTTAAGAGTCCATTGTATCATACGAGGGGACTGTTCAATAGTCTTATAACAGGGGGATAGAAGCTGTCCTTGAGCCTGGTGGTATGTGCTTTCAAGCTTTTGGATCTTCTGCTGAAGGGAGAGAAGAGATAATGTCCAGGGTGGGTGGGGTCCTTGATGATGCTGGCTGCTTTACCAAGGCAGTGAGAGATATAGACAGAGTCCATGGAGAGGAGGCTGGTTTCCGTGATGTACTGAGCTGTGTCCACAACCCTCTGCAATTTCTTCTGGTCCGTGGCAGAACAGTTGCCATACCAAGCTGTGATGCACCCTGATAGGATGCTTTCTATGGTGCATTGATAAAAATTGGGTGAAGGTCAAAGGGGACATGCCAAATTTCTCTAGCTTCCTGAGGAAGTAGAGGTGCTGGTGAGCCACCTTGGCTGTGGCATCTACGTAGTTGGACTAGGACAGGTTATTGGTGATGTTCACTCCTAGGAACTTACAGCTCTCAACCCTCTTGACCTCAGCACCATTGATGTAAACAGGAGCATGTACAACACGGCCACCCCTTACTGAAATCAATGACCAGTTCTTTTGTTTTGCTGACATTGAAGGAAAGGTTGTTATCATGTCTGTAGGTTCTCTATCTCCTTCCTGTACACCAACTTGTTGATTGAGACATGGCCCCACTACGGTGGTATTATCTGCAAACTTGTAGATGGACTTAGAGCAGAATCTGGCCACACAGCCATGAGTGTACAGGGAGTAGAGAGCTGAGGATACAGCCTTGTGGGACACTAGTGTTGAGAATAATCATGGCAGAGGTGTTGCTGCCATCCTTTCTGATTGCAGCCCAGTGGTCAGGAAGTCAAAAGATCCAATTGCAAAGAGAGGTGTTGAGGCCTAGATCAAGGAGTTTGAAGATGAGTTTGTTTGTTTGTATGTAATTATAGTATTGAAGGTGGAGCTGTAGCTAATAACTATAATGTAGGTGTCGTTACTGTCCAGCTGCTCCAGAGAAGAGTATAGGACCACGGGGATGGTGTCTGCCATAGACCTGGTTCAGTGGGAATCAAATTGCAGCGGGTCAAGGTTATCTGGGAGGCTATAGTTAATGTGTGGTATGACCAGCCTCTCAATGCACTTCATAATGGTGGATGTCAGAGCCACGTCAAGGGACATTACCTTGTTTTTCTTAGGTACCAGGATGATAGTGGTCAGCTTGAAGCAGGTGAGAACCTCAGATTGAAGCAGGGGTAGGGTAAAAATGTCCACAAATACCTCCGCCAGCTGATCCACACAGAATCTAAGGACACAGCCAGGGACATCATGTGGGCCAAATGCTTTCCATGGGTACACTCTTTGGAAGACTCAGCTTGCATCTGCAACAATGACTGGGGCTTCAGGTGCATTGGAGATAGGCTGAGGATATCCCTCGTACTACAGTCATGGTAAATGGGATTATCTCAGAACACAAATGCCCTTGTTTGAGCTGTAAGGCACTGTGGAACATCAGCAATAGTAGTAGCAATGTATAATCACTGGAACATCATGACCTGCCATATCCCTTACTGTCAGCACCATCAAGCCAGGTTATCAACCTTGATTCGATGAGTGCCAAAGAGATGTCCACAGTAGAACCAGCTATACCTAAAATTGATGTCAACTTAGTGAAACTGACAGCAAAAACAATAAGCAATAGCTAAAGCTAAGCAATCTCAGAAGAAATAGGTAAGAGCAAAGGACTGCAACCTTGTCATGTCCAGTAGTGAATAGTGGACAATTAACACTAATGAGAGGAGGGTTTTCCAAAACCATCCCCATCCTAACCAATGGCAAGGCCCAGCATATGAGTTCAGGGCCCAGCATGGGTATTTCTGGAAGAAGCCAAGATTTATGATACTGGAGCTCAACTATCCCAGTTCCATATCATCACTGCATGAGTTCCTCATGGTAGTTTTTTTAGGCACAACATCTTCAGCTGCTTCATCAATGACCTTCCTTCCCTCACAAGGTCAGAAAGAATGGATGTTCACTGATTGCTGACAATGTTCAAATCTTATTCAGCAAAGGAAGCATTCCACATCTGCCTGAAAACATCAAGACCTCGACATCATTCAGGTATGGACCGATAGGTAGTAATTAATATTCATGGCATAAAATTGCCTGGCAATAACCACTTCCTGTAAGAAAGCACAACAACCTAAACTTAACAATGCAATCACATTACCACAACTGAGTCCCCCACCATTAATATCCTGGGGTTCACCATTGACCAGAACTCAGTTGGACTAGCCAAGTAAATATAATGGCTATGAAAAGATGTCAGAATTGGGGTATCCTGTAGTGAGTGACCCACCTCCTGACATCCCAAAGCCTTCCCACTATCTACTGGCATCCATTGAGGCAAATGGAGGATATTCCATGGAATATCCTCCGTTTGCCTCAATAGATGCTGTTCCAATAGCATTCAAGCAGCTTAACACCATCCAGGACAAAGCAACCTCCTTGATTTGTACCCCACTGATCACCATGAACATTACCACCACGAACATTACCACCACCATTAGCACCCAATGGAGCTACTCACCAAGCCTACTCTGACAATCTCCCAAACTTCTACTACCGAGGATGATGAGGGCTTCAAGCACATGAGAATAAGTCCACTACCAAATTCTGCTCCAACTTCCACACCAACCCAACTTGGAAACATATTGCCATTCCATCATTGTTGGGTCCAAATCATTCCTCCCCAAAAACATTTTGTGGAAGCATCTTTATTGGAAGGACTGTGGTGGGCCAAAAAGCACTCATTACCAGAGCAATTAGGGATTGACAGTAAACATTAGCCTTTCCGGTAATATGCACGACCCAAAAATAAGTTAGCATAGGGACTGGCCGATGGACAGCTCCAAAGTTACTCAGCATGCCTATGAGACATCAATTGTCATGGATATAGTGATATTAAATGCAAAAGAGCTACATCCAACCATAATAGCTCGTGTTGTACACAACCATAGCATGGTGGAGAGATTGCATCTAACAAGAATATGTATAGATGACCTGTTATTTGGAGGATGCAATTGCAATCAGCCAGAGTAGCAGGGCAAATTGAAAAAGGCTGTCAAAGATGTCCACACAAGGGTCATTATTGCCAGTGTCCAGGTTGCGGTCCAAATTGATGGTAAGATGGGATGCTTACTTTAAATTTCATTACATGGAAGTTGAGGTGAATGAGCATAACGCTTTTACAGCGCCAGCGACCCTGGT
>JARFYF010000119.1:42691910-42704472 GCA_030265395.1 Rhina ancylostomus | reverse complement strand
TTTTATTTTACTTATTATCATAAGTAGTTATTAATAAAGTAGTTTTTAAACACTTATACATGTCTTGGTGTGTTTCTTTTGTTGCTGGTACATAACAGGAATTAGTGTTTCTCCTGAAAGGGCTGGTCAAGTTCAGCAAAGTTGTTCAATCCAAGAACATTCTCACTTTGAACAATTTCTCCAGATCTAAATGAGCAACTATGGGAACTTCCATGCCCCCAAACTACACCCACTGCAAGGATTGGATGTCTTCAGTGGCTTCCCTTCTACCATCATAGAGAGTCCTTGACCACATCTTATTTTATTTTCTACACCTATGCTCTCACCTCATCCCCTCCAAGAGAGATGACCAGATTCACCAACCAGCTTCAATTCAAAGGACCATTTTTTGTCATTTCTGCCATCTTCAATAAGATTCCACCACCAGACACATCTTGCCTCTGAAAGATCTTCAGTCTGAAACATTAAGTTGCTCTTTCCATATACACTGCTTGATCTGCTTGGAGTCTCCAGCATTTTGATTTTTATTTTTGTTGGTATAAAGAGTACAAGAGTTTTCTTTTTATATAGAATTAGTGTAGTACTTTAAACAAACTGCATTTCTGAAAAAAGTTATTGTAAATCATAAACATTTCAGATAATTAAATTCCGAATACTCTGAACAATTGTTCAGTTGAGCACAAAGGCCCTTTGTCATTTTTCCAACCACATTGTTATTAGGCAGAATTTTGATAACTGGGTTTACATCAATACAACATGACACTAGAATAACAATGTTCCATTTCTGATCTTGAAGATTCATGTCTATCAACACTTCCCATAAGCTTACAGCAAGCAGCTTGCGATTCAAGATCAAGAGAATACATACAAGAGTTTAAATTGCAGTAGGCTGACATTTTCTTCTCCCTCCAACAAATGTGCAAACATGAGCCAAGAAGCTTCATTTCCATTGCTCAAAGAATGTCCTTAGGTTTAAACTAAATGCAGAGAAGTGCCTCCATACCAATTTCACAACATGTAGTGATTAAGCCAAGTTCCTTGTATTGCGAGATATACATTTCTGAAAGTAGATAGCTGTACTATTTGTTGCACTATGTTTACATTATAGTAGCTTAGTATCATACCCAAATGCCAAAACTTATGCTCCTGAAACAATTAAGAGCTAAGAGGAAACTTTGGAATCAAGGTTTTATTTCTGGAGTGTAATAGGGTTGAGGGCAAGGAGAGCAACAAGAGCGAGAGCTGTAGGACTGCAGGATATTACAGATAACCATGAATGAATGTGGGGTGGCTAGCAGTAACTGCCACAACTACAAAACATTACTTACTGAATGTTCAGTTCCCTCAACATAGATCAACTCTACATGCAAATAGAAAGTTCCCATCACTCTGCAAAGAAAAGCACTCAGTTATAGAATCAGTTATATGGCACAGAAACAGGCCCTTCAGCCAGCCACATCCATGCAAAACCATTTGCCTGCATCATGACTGTACCTTTGTCTAGTCTATTTAAGTGCCTGCCTAAATATCTCTTACTGTAAGTGATTGTATCTGACTCTACCACCTCTTCTGGCAGCAAGTTCCAGATATCAACCATTAAAAAAAATTCCCCTCAAAAATCCCCTTTAAAATCCTTTCCTCTCAACTTATAACTATGCCTTTGTATTTGCCACCACTTCCAAGGGAAAAAAAGATTCTGACCATCTATGACTCTTAATTTTTTAAAAAATTATACATCTCCATCAGGACACCCCTTAGCTTCTTATGCTCAAGGGAAATCAAACCCAGCTTATCCAATATCTCCCCTTACCTCAAGTCCTCAAATCAGGCAATATCCTGGTCAATCTTCTTGGCACTCTCTAGCACAACCACATCCTTCCTAAAGGATGGTAACCAGAAAGCACACAATGTTTAAATGTGACCTAACTATGTTTGTAGTGGTTACATAGCATCCCAACTTTCACATTCTATGCTCAAACCCATGAAGGCAGCGTACCATGTCTTCTTCACCCTATCTACCTGTGTTGTCACTTCAGGGAAGTATGGATTTGAACCCCAAATTTCCATTAATCAACATTGCCTAAAACTCTAAATTTACTATACATGTCCTATTCTATTTGACTTTCCAAATGCATCACTTCAAACTTAGAATTAAATTTGATCTGCCAACATAAATATTACAAACAAGGGTCGCCAAGCTGATCCCTGCAATACTGACTTGTCACAAACTACCAATCAGAAAAGCATCTTTCCACCACTGCCCACTATCAATAAGCCAACTTTGGATCTAATTAGCCATTTTTCCTTGGATCCCATATGCTTCAACTTTCTAGACCATGCAGGATCTTGTCAAATTCCCCAAAGTCCACATAGATAATATCTACTACTCTGCTTTTAATCTTCTTAGCTACCTCCACAAAATAATTAGTAAAAAAGGTAGATTTCCCCTCTTACAAAGTCCAGCTGACAAGAGCTTTGAGTTCCATCCTACCTCAAATATTTAAGCAAGCTTTAACTTTGACTCTGTCAAGATTGAAAGTCACAAGAACTAAATTCAGATGACAAATATACTAGCTTGTAGTTCCCTGGAGTCCATCATACATTTCAGATAAAAATCCATTATATATCAACTCAGATCTCCAGAAAGGATGGCTTCTGCAGCTTAAACAAATTCAGTGAAGCTACAGCTATCTACATGAAAGTAGATCATATTCCATCCTTTTAGCAACATTAAAGTTTTCGGGGGATAAAAAAGGCCTTTACTGCTTAGTTTAGTTGAGATTTTAAAAAACCTAAATATTAGAATGAAACAAAGGCTTATCACCCTCACCTCTGAAGAGGCCAATCTGGGTAGCTTTTATTGTGGCTTGTTTTATCTTAAGTGATAGAAGCAGCCTTGAACTTAAGCATGATTTCTGATAAATTTAAAAGTAAATAAAGATGCTTGCTACCTCAGCCCCACAATGAAGTTCTAATATCAGAGAAAAGGTTGTCTGGGTTGATAAAAACATTTTAAGAGCTAAAAGCAACCCCAAGTGAAGTTCACACAAAATAATAAATTCTGCTATATGACTAGGTAGTAAACATCTCCAAAGTAAAAGCCTGTGAAATCCACGTAAAGCTCATTTGCTTCTGTATAAACTGGGTTCTTGATATCCACAATGTCAAGGTTCAGGACAACACTATTCAGCAACAATCTCCTTCAAAATTTCAAGCATTTCTTTAGAAATGTTAAAGTAATCAGCTTTGTTCGTGTCATAATTTTGGCAGCTTATTAGAATAGTGCTGACAACATTAAGAGACTGATTGCAATTTGAAACTACTTGTACAGCCTGCTGGGTAAAATATCAACTATGTATTTTAAAGCTATACAGATCAAGCAATGTACAAGATAGTAGCCAAATCCCTACATTTGGCTGAAGAACCCAAAAAAGGGAAAATGCTGGTGAATGCCCAACAAACTTACTGGAAACCATGCACATTAACCAAATAGGATTGGATTTGGCAGTGAAGTACTCAAAATGGTTTAAATTCTCCAATGTCCAGGATTGAAAGAGGCAGCACAGGGTTGTAGACTCAGCTAGCTCCATCACGGGCAAAACCCTCCCTGTCATCAAGGACATCTTCAAGAGGCAGTGCCTCAAGGTGATACCCATCATTAAGGATCCTCTCCATCTAGGGCATGCCCTCTTTGCATTACCACCATTGAGGAGGAAGTACAGGAGTCCAAGGACCCACACATCATTTTAGGAACAGCTTCTTCCCCAGTGCCATCAGATTTCTGATCAGTCCATGAACACTACCTCGTTATTCCTCTTACATTTTTGTAAGTCATTTATGTCCTGCACTGTACTGCTGCAGCAAAACAACAAATTTCACAACACACATCAGTGATAATACACCCGATTCCAATTCTGAAAATGGAGTCAAATACTGATAGGACTTATAGAACTGTGCCCCTTAAGGGGTGTTAAAGTTCCATTTCTCCATTTTTTCTTCTTTTCCCTTCTACCCATACTGTAACATTAAAAATCTTCACCATAACTACCCCCCGGCCTCCCCCTCCCCCACATTCTTCTCCTCTCCCTAATTTGTTTTATCCTTATTTGGGAAACTAAAAGATCTTGGCTAGCAAACAAAATTCCTTTCAGGTTAGAAAGGATGATGCAGTTATCAGCCAAAACCACTGCAAATAACTGTCAAGTTAAATAGGCAAAACATAATTAAGCAAAACTTAAATTTAGCCAGAATCAGATATTACCATTATGGTCTTATGATCACACCCTGCATTTCACATTGGGGCCATGTTGTACAAAAGTCATTGTTCAAACAAAGCTTCACAAAATACTACATTATATTAACTCATCTTTCTTCATATTCTCTACTGGATCCACAAGAACAGTTCAACTTAAGTCTGTAATAAAATGCTCCCAAGCTTGCAGGTGTGTAGGGATGGCATAGGAGGGTGGGGAAGTTTAAGAACTTAGACCATGACAAGGAGGTAAATAGATTTACCAAAATGTATAATTTGCTTCCTACCAGGAACAAAGCAGAACTAACTGCTTTCTTGAAATGCAACAGAATCAAATTGATTAAATCTGCTTAATATTCACTGAGGATCAATTTTTTCCTCCCTCCCAGATATAATGATCCTAAAGAAAAGGATAGAATGAAACATGTGGAAGGATGGGTTAGTCCAATTTATAGAAAGGCACATTAACCTATTCCCTGGTGCACCAGCCAGACTCCTATTCCATTCCAATTTGGTCTTTACCTGCTTAACTAAAAAGTCCTGCAAATTCTCAGTTTAAAGACAGAATTATAGAGCAGAAGAGGAAAACTAATAATTGTGGAGATCATTTCTACAGTACTGATAAAAGTTCAAGTAATCTCTACCATTTAGAATAAACATCACTTAATCTGCACACTGGACCCATCACCAATTAGTTTAATTTATGAGGAGATGGAAAAGACAGGCCATTCACATTTTTACTAAGAACTACTTAGTGTTGCAGAGTTCCCTGCAGGCAAAGCATAAGAGTATTGAAGCTTCTCAGGGTATTTTGTCCAGAGGGCAAAAAGTTTTTCTTCCATGTGGGTTTTTGAATTAAATATGTATCCTTGTTAAAGAAAATTTAAAAAGGCAAAACCTGGCAAGATTAGATCAAGATCAAAAATAGGTGATTGTATTCTCACCTATTGTATGAAGGTGGTTTTATAAATGTCTTTATTTTTTCCTCTGCTGAAACTTAGTTAATCTTCAAGCACATTGTTGGTTGGGTGAGAAAGATTAAAAATTGGAAACTAAATTATTTAGTGGCTGCCAAAGTATTTGGAGAAATAAATTCAAAAATCCAAAACAAAGTGTTTAATTAGATGAAATGTCAATTTGAATGGCACAGAAATCTTACCCCCACCCACCTCCCCTTCAGACCAATAGTAGAAAATTTGTCCAAAATAATAGGATATCATTAACCTTTTAAGAAAAGGGATTCAGTTAAGCTGGCACAATAACAAACAATTTTAAGGATCATCCATTTCTACAGCTCTTAAATATTGGATTAAATTTATAGATAGCGCCTCAGAATTTCTTCCAACCTTTTAATTTCTCACCTTGTCACTAGCTATCAGTTTATAAAACTGAGGTGTCTGACAAACCCAACAGCGAATAGAAAAGCAGAGAACCAGGGGTTGGTGTGGTGCTTGGAGGGTGGGTGAGGCAATACACCAGCATTGATTGAAAGTGGTCTAATAGAAAAACAATAGGAATAGGGATCTTTCATCAAGATTAGAGCACAAGAAATTAGGGACACTGAGAACTGGTATATAGATAGAAAGCAAAGAAAGTGGTCACAGCCTCCTGATAAAGAATGCAGTGACTACTGAGGTACTGCAGGGATCAGTACCTTAAGCCCCAGCAATAACAAACATTAATCATTTGACGAGGGAATCAAATTTAATCCTTCCAAGTTGGCCAACATGCAAATGGTTGAGAGAAGGGTGCAATGAGGCTTCAAGGTGATTAAACAAATACATTGCAGAAGCAGTAAACCTTTGATAAGTGCAGAGTTAACCAAATCTACAAAGTATTTAAATTGAGAGAAGGGGAAATATTAATACATACAGGGATCTGGATGTCCTCATACACTGGCCACTGAAAGCAATGTGCAGCCTCAGCAAGTAATGAGGAAGGCAAATTCTACGTTGGCCTTCACTGCAAGAGGCTGTAAGTGCAGGCACAAAGATATCACGTGACCTTACACAGGGTCTTAGCGAGACCATACCTGGAATATTTCATGCCAATTTGGTCCCTAATCCAAGGAAAGGGAATGTAGTAAAAATTGAACATCAGCATGACTATCATGAAAGGGAGAGACTGGGTCAACTAGGCCTATAATCACTGGAGTTAAGAAATGATCTTATTGAAAGTTCTGATATGACAGATTGGATATGGGGATGATTTCTCCTAACTTTGCAGAGTGGGGGGAGAAAGAAGCTTAACATCTGTGGTAGGCAAGTTACCAGATGGGATTCTGATAGACAAGATATACACTCACTCGGAAAGACAGGTTGATTAGGGATAGTCAATGTGGCTTTGTGCATGGGAGACAAACTCTCACATATTTGATTAAGTTTTTTTGAAGTAGCCACTGTGAAGGTTGATGAGGACAGGGCACTAGATGTAATCTATATGGACTTCAGCAAGGCCTTTGATAAAGTTCCACATGGTAGGTTGCTATGGAAAGTTAAATCACATGGGATCCAGGGACAGCTAGCTAATTGGATATGCAATTTAGCTTAATGGTAGGGAGCAGACAGCAATGGTGGAAAGTTGTCTTTCAGACTGGAGGCCTATGACTAGTGGTGTTTCTCAGGGGTCAGTGCTATGCCCATTGTTATTTGCCATCTATATCAACAACTTGGAAGAGAATGTACCAGGTATGGTTAGTAAATTTGAAGATGACACTAAAATAGTTGGTGTCGAACATAGTGACGATTGTTATCAATAATTACAGCAGGATCTTGATCAGCTGGAATAGATAGGGCTGAGGAATGGCAAATGGAGCTTAATTCAGGCAAGTGTGAGGTATTGCACTTTGGGAAGACAAATCAGGGGAGTACCTTCATAGTGAACAGAGGGGCTCTGGGGAGTGTTGTAGAAGAGAAGCACCTAGGAGTGCAAGTACATAGTTCCCCGAAAGTGATATCACAGGTAGAAAGGGTGGTGAAGGTGGCTTTTGTCACACTGACCTTCATCTGTCAGGGCATTGAGTTCTGAAGTTGGGATGTTTTGTTGTAGTTATACAAAACATTGGCAAGGCCACATTTGGAATATTATGTTCGGTTTTGGTCACTGTGCATTAGGAAAAATGCCATTAAGCTGGAAAGAGTGCAGAAAAGATTTAAGAGTATGTTGCCAGGATTTAAGTGACTGGGTTATATGGAGAGGTTGGGCAGGCTAGAACTTTATTCCTTAGAACGCAGGAGAATGAGGGGGTGATCTTACAGAGGTGTATAAAAGTCATAAGGGGCATAGACAGGGTGAATGCAGTCTTTTTCCCAGGGTTGGGCAATCAAGAACTAGAGGACATAGGTTCAAGGTGAGAGGGGAGATATTTAATGGGAACCCAAGAGGCAAACGTTGACCCAGAAGATGATCAGTATATGGAATCAGCTGTCAGAGGAAGTGGTTGAGGTAGGTATATAAATATTTAAAAGGCACTTGGACAGATACATGTTTCAGAAAGGTTTAAGAGGGATATGGGCCAAATCAGACTAGCTCAGATGGCATGAACTGGTTGGACCCATTTCCAAGCTGTATTATTCTACAGTCTAGAATAAGGGATCAGAATCTCAGAACATAGGACAAAATTTGTATTCAGAAGAGAAATTTCTTCAGAGGGCAATTCACCATCACAGGAAATTGGAGGCCCAGAGGTAGGACTATATTCTGGAGGAAGATAGATTTCAACAAAAAGCCATCAAAACATAGTATTGAGGTAGATCAATGGCTGTGATCTTTATGAATGGCACAGCAAGCTTGAGGATTTGAAAAGCTTACTCCTGCTCATATGTTCTTGTCCCATTGTACCCAATTAAACAAAAACAATTGACCAATCCAAATGAGATTACTGGCAGGCATTCAAAACAAAATATATAAAATTGATTTTAAGGAAAACATCCTGAAGAACAGGAAATGATGCAGCGAATATTGGCTTTTAGCAGTCGTACCAAAGAAAATTGCCACCTCTTAACCATAAGCACAAATGTGGAGTTTCTGCAAATGCACAAGTTGTCAGTTTGTTTCATTGTTTGCTCAACTGCCCATGGAGTCGAGAGACAGTAGCCAGTTTGGCAGAGTTTACTTCGATGTTAACAATTATTTTTTAAAAAAGGTCTCCGAACATGAAAGACACTGTATCCAGATTGGACAAGAATACGTCTGGTGCTCCTTTAAGCAGAGGCAAGGGATTGGGGAGTGAAGGAGAAAAGCAGCCATCAAAATTTTGACTCAAGTCTCAAAGTTGGGAGTTGAGTTTTTTGCATGGGAAAAATTGCAGCAGTGCCACTCTGTGGTTAAGCCATGTAGTTACATGGATCTAAACAATTTGACAGGCATTCAACTCCATATTATAACAGCACCACCTATGTAACAGGTGCTGCAAAGTCAGCACTCTTTCCACACACCTGTGTTCTTAGACGAGAGGGGTCTCATTTTCTCCCAAGTATAAGGGTTTAACTGTATTTCAGTTCCAAATGTGTTCTATACAATCAAAGGAGTTGGCAAGCTGGAACACAGATGGAAGGGAAATTACTGAGATTGTGCTGTTCTTCAACCACATGGTTACTGGAAGTTCCAAATAACTGCACTAGCATTTTGAAACCAATAGTATGAAAAGGTGTTCTGGCAACTCTTCAGTGTGCACTTTTCACATTTCCAATTTTGCAATCATATTCCAAATTTGCTTGATGATTAGAATTCCTATCCATGTTTTTCTAGCTTATTCTGCAACCTTAGTACATAGATGCCATGCATGTTTACTAATTGAAGAAAATGGTAGAAACACTAGGTCAGGCAGTACCTGTGGGAAGAGGAAACAGTTTCCGATTGAAGACCTTTTTTCATCTGAATAGAACTGTCTGAAGCATCTTCGACCCGAAATACTAACCATATTCTGTCCATAGATGCTGCGTGACCTGCTGAATGTTCTTTTAAGTTACACCACCTGCAGATGCAATGTCTTGATAATCCAATATATGCTATTCATATACTGTTCCTTAGTTCATAACTGGGGGAGGGGGGGAAAAGAAAGGAATGAAATAATTCACTTGGAGAAATAATGTAGCATTCCTAATCAGGTAATATTGAAAAATCAAAACAGTCTTTTACTGTAAATGAAGAGAGTCACAAATGCTGATAGAGAACTAAAATCAGCAATTTTTATAATTTAACTTTGGTTTTTCAAATGCATTACAAGCTGTCCCTGGGTTATGAACACCAAAGTTGTGGGCACCCCTCTATACAAACAAGCTCCCATAACATTAGAAGTCTGACATACATAAATCAATGAACTCTATTCTCGCTCCACTTGGTGATCAAGTTTTTAAAGAAAGACCAGTCTTGTGCTTTTGATGCAATTCATTACAATACTGTGAAGGTATCATTACCATAGAGTGATATTTATATTCCAACTTATGGACATCTAAAAACAGAACCTCTTTGTTCCCTGGGCACAATCTGTACTGGGCAAATTTACTGG
Source organism: Rhina ancylostomus (assembly GCA_030265395.1). Taxonomy (NCBI): domain Eukaryota; kingdom Metazoa; phylum Chordata; class Chondrichthyes; order Rhinopristiformes; family Rhinidae; genus Rhina; species Rhina ancylostomus. The sequence continues at coordinate 42,694,711 of JARFYF010000119.1, read as the reverse complement.
CAGGATAGCTGGATGGTTATTCTAGCTGCAGGTTTTACAGCTGCCTTAAAAATCACCACAAAATCTAGATTACCCATCATAAAAATGTCTGCAACAATTCAAAAAAGCCACCAATATTCTCAGCCCAGTGTTGTCATGACAACATTCCTCATTTACAGGAGAATCATTTAAAAAGCAATTTACAAGGTAGACTAACCCTTTTTTGTATGATTAGAGGACATAATCTGACCTACATTTACTGACTGTCATTCAACTACAAGAAAATTATATGGAACAATCAACTAATTCAATAGTTGATGGAAGTGGCCTCTACAAAAGAAATGACATTCACTTTGTTTGTAACCACACAAGAAATCTCACAGCAAGGAAATTTCAAATCTACTGACTGAGTTTTAAAAAAGTGGAGATTTCCCTCCCTCCAAATGTATTGTTAACTTTAAGTTAAATACAATTGAAAGCAATGAGACTTCAGATGAATAGGAAAACCAACTTAGTCCTTTAGGAAAGCTACAACCAGCTTTATTGCAGGTATAGTGCCCACACAGGGAGTCATGTTTATATAGTTGTAGGTTTATTACCAGATATTAAGTTTTAAGCACTTAAAACTAATTTAGGTTACAGAAAACAAGTAAAACAGTTCAGATGGTTCAAGGGTTTAACTGGATGAGTTTGCATTTGAGCACACCATCAAAAGCGTTTTTCCAACTCCAACATAGAGACAGATCAAGGACCACAAAGCCGTGTTGAAACTGTACTACAAGATCATGTAGAGATCCTAAAAATCAAGTAGACAAATTTCAGGGCTCATTCAAATGTTCAACACTGGCATTGCTCGACTAATGGACGCAACCAGAAAGTATCTCACTATCTTTAAACCTGAATTTGAACATCTTCCCTTACACAATCAGTATTTCTTTCAGAATATTCTATAGCTATAAACCTATGGAGTTTATACACCACCGCATTTAACACGTTTTCAAGCACGTGTGGTCGTTCTTCAAAAACATTTATCTATGATGCGAACGCCTGCGTTCATTTGCGATTGGTTCCGCAACATTTCAGAAGCCATTCATTAAAGACAAAAGAAAACCACTAGGATTCTTAACGATGGAAAATATAATGAATGATTCGGTACAGCAAGTACAATACTCACATAATGAAAGACTGCGCAGTAACAACTTCAGTGGGAAAAGTACCATTAAATCATTGCTAGTGAAGCGTTTACCGATTTTATACTCACTGATGTTTCAGTTTTCATTCCCTTCAAATAGTGTCAATACCAAGCTTCTGGAGTCGGTTATTACTGCAATGCAGTGATTTATTTTGTAATCTTTCATGACTTTAAGTATCTATACAACGAATCAATGTGACAGTATCCACAAAACGCACCAGCTTAACATCAAAACTATGAAAACGGTGGCAATTCAAAATACACCTGGATTAGCCATTACTCCACACACAATCCGTGATGTGATTTTGCGACTAAATTTGTTCATCAGAAAACAGGCACCTACTCTTCTTCGGCTGTGTCCATTTCTATTAGTGAAAACGTATAGAGGGGGGAAGGAGGGAAAGAAAAAGTATTTTAAGGGGGAAGAAAAGTGGACAGAACCAACAGCTAAGCAATCTTCCCTGGATCTAAAAGATTCCCTCAGCCTCAAACTCACCCAAAAGTGTGCGTGGCAGTTGACCATCATGGTCCTCTCGATAAGTTCATCGGGACATTCAAGGAGATGGTGCCCGGACACTACACCTGCGTTGTTGACCAGCACCGTCACGTCGCCGATCTCCCTCCGCACCAAGTCGGCCGTCCTGTACACGCTGCCCCTTTTGCTCACGTCGCAAGTGTAAGTGTGGACCCGGGCGCCCAGCTGCCGGACCTTCTCGGCCGTCTCCTCGTTGCTGTGCTGGTTGATGTCCCACAGCACCAGGACGGCTTTCCTGCGGGCGAACTCCAGCGCGAAGAGCCGGCCGAGCCCACTGCCCGCCCCCGTGATCAGGCACACCTGATCGCACACGCTCTTCTCCTTGGGCTTGATCACCCACCGCGCAGCGGCCAGCACGAAAGCCCACAGCACTTTGAAAGTGACAACGAAGAACTCCGCCACGATATTCATGGCTGACGCCGGGGAGGGAAGGGACGGGCCGGCCCTTCCCCACAAGCAGCGGGCAGTGCGGGAGCGGATCCGGGAGCCGGCTGCCTGTATGCGCGCTGTCAGAGCCGAGGCCGCGCCACAGACACTCCCTCCCCCAACCGCCGCCACCTAACTCTGAGCATCTTCAGCTCCGCCTCACCCTTTAAATATGGAGCCTGCATGGCCCACGCCCAGGACCCCACCAGCGACACACGGTCGCCTACCCCTGCTTCCTGCGTTCGCTACATCCGCCTTCGCTCGCCTTATAATCCCTGTAGGTTTAATGCGACGTGGTTAAAATTATTGAATACATCCGTCGAATCCCCCTCGCATTAGTTCAGGCAATAATACGGGCAACTTTTCCTAGGGTGGGCTTAAGGGTTCTGGCGCATGCGCTTTTCTCTCTTTTCCCCCGGCGGCCGTGGCGACGATGGCGGGCACCAAGTGAGTGCGGAGTCGAGTGAATTCGAATCCGAGGACATCCGTGGTTAAATCTGAGCCATCGGTGTTGCTCGACCACGGGAAGTTCTCAAGCGATGAACCACCATGTATTTTACAGCTTTTTGTTTTCATTAAAAAGCGTTGTGATGGTATTGGGCGCAGGGTTCTGGTGGAGCTCTCCAGTCCCGACCCCTCTTGCGTGGACCTGAGGCTGTAACAAGTGGC
>JARFYF010000119.1:42668522-42680715 GCA_030265395.1 Rhina ancylostomus | reverse complement strand
CTGGTTGTTGACCTGTCGAAGGAAACAGGTAGTTGGTGTGGATGGCCACGATACTTTCTATTATCTCTCTGCATCTATGTTTTATCTCCAGACAACGGTGGTTGTTGAAGGAGCCTTTACTCCTGTTTCACCTTATGATTTGCTGAACTGAACTTAACTATGAACCATTCCTATGAATCGTTGCAAAACTATCTATGCTATAGCCAGGTACAAGTTCAATTGGGATCTCAGCCAGTATTGTTTTCATGAGTGCTCAGTTTATCTCCCATATTCCCAAAGATTCAAAAGGGAGTTGTTGGGCACGAGAGAATAAGTTGCACAGGGAAAGTGTAAATGAGACTGTTCCCCTTGATGACATGGGCCAAATTATCTCCCTGTATTCTTGAATAAACATTAGCAATACCCAACACTCTAAAGCAAGTCAAATGCAATCCTAATTTATCCTCAGTTTTGCAATCATTTGCAAAATGGTTGAAGGTGCTTTTGATAATGCTAATCACTGCTGTGTTTTTGTTTTGCCATTACCACTTTGCTCCAGGCTAAGATTACAGTCTTGTTCTGACTAGGAACAAAATAGCTGTGTTCCAAAAGGTAATGCGAGATGACTGTCCTTGACACAATGGGATTAAGGGAGTAACCCAAGCAAGCTCTGGGAAACAGAAATTAATAGGATAGAGACCCTTTGATTGGAGGTACATCTTGCACAAAGGAAGATAATTGTTTGTGGACATCAGTTTTCCCAGCTTCAGGATATCAGTGCAGAGCTCCTTAGTGGCTTTTATTGAATGTCCATTGATCATGAAGGTTAGAAGTTGGAATGTTTACTGATTGGATGCAAATTTTATTTGCAACTATAACAAATTGAAATAGTAAGACCTAGGCAACATTCAGATGAACTGACGAGTGACAGGCAACATCTATCTTCAATGTGAAGAAAGTTTCTAATCACCTACCCAATGATATTTAATAGCATTACCATTATCAAGTTCCTCCATCAACATCTTGAGTATGGTCATTGGCCATTAAGTGGACTAATCGCATAAATACAGTGCTACAAAATTACAGGCCAAGAAACTGGACTCGATAATTTGAGAGAACCATTCTCTCCTCTACAAGCCAGGTGTGAGATGGAATCCTCTCTACAAAGTTCTAACAAAGCTTGATCTCATCCTGACTAAAGCAGCCAGCTTTCGTTAGTACTTCATCCCAAACATTTGTTCTTTAAAATATACACATTGTGTTTGCAGTATCTAGCATTCAGAAAAATAGCAGCTATTTTGTAAGGCTGCACTGACAACATATTCCACGTCTGTCACATTGAGAACAAAAGCAGTAGGCACACAAGAACACCAACACTAGATCTTCGACTGCATACAACTCTCACTTGGGGGGGTGGAAAGAAGAAGAGGAGAGAAGAATTACCTTTCCTTCATCTTTGCTCGGCCTAAATCCTGGAATTAATAGTAAAAACACATTCACTTTCAAGGACAATTTGGGCGAGACAATAAATGCTGCTCTTTCCAGCAATTCCCACGTTTATGTGATAGGACTAAGCTTTTCTGGTCATCATTATTGATGGTGGGATAGTTTAATTATTTGAATTAAATTCCACAGGTACTGAGGTGCGATTTGAATAATAGATCATTAGTGCAGGCCTACTGAAATACAATAACTTTACTAAATCATTTCTAGTTTCTACAGTTGCAGTGAAACATCATACATAATGCAGAGTTCGTACAACAAACAGCATAAATATGATTTAAATTGTGACAATAGTGTTGATGGCATGTACCTTTGGACTCTGCTTATCCATGGGTGGAAAAAAAGTCAGCATTTCAATCTTTTTGTATAAACAATGTACAACCATGATCTTCTATTTGACCTTGCGCCGAATTATCAGCCTTATATCCTGTCTCAAAGACTGCCTACTTCTGCTTCTCATTCCCTTGCCACAATTTATTTATTGCTGAATAAAGTCATTCATGCTTTTGAACTCAATCATCCAGCGCCTTCCCGGGAAGACTCCCCTCTGCCATCCCCTAAAGTGTGTGCTCATCCAAAACTATTGCCCGCATCTAGAAACACATCAAGTCTCATAACTAATACCCATTGCTTTAGTTGGCCTCCAAATACTTGGTGTGTATTTAGATCTAATAGATCCATTCAACGTGTTGAAGTTCTTCCATTATTTCGTCTTTTCTATCATTGTATATAAAGTGGCTTTCGTCCAGCAATCTTTATTCATCGTCAATTCTTCAGGAATCACTGATTCTTTAACTCAACCACGTTTAATGCCAAACGTTTGCAAAACCTCAGCATCACAACCCTCCAGAGAACCTCTGATCCCTGACTTCCCTTGACCTAAAATTTCAATTCTTTTTCTCCACAAAAGTTTCCTGATACGAATGTCTAAAAGCTTCACTTGTTCCCCTTCATGGCTATTCTGTCCGGTTTAAAACTGAACCTGTTGCAGAAAGACATTCACCATATCAGCGTTCGCACGTCAAGACTAAACCTGATTCTGAAATGAGCTTTAGATGTGCACACCCAGTTAGAAAAAATGATGCTTAGTCATTTTAATTTGAACTATAATAAGATTGTCGAACAAACCACTCACAGCAAAGTCACCATCCTTGAAGTAATGGGCATCATAGGGAACGCCACCCGCTGTGCCTATTGGAGCAAATGTTGATGGAGCAAACTGGTGCTCCATAGTCATTAGTTAATTGAACTAGTGGTTCAATTTTAAAAGAAAACCTCTCGCTGTGGGCGGGGTTGGAACACCCGCCGACCGTTGCCGGGCGCGCGCTGGGGACTGGGTAACGGCCGGCCCGCCGGAGACCAATGGGAGAGCCGGGCCCGAGCAGGTGCGCTCGCCCCGCCGTGCGGCCGTTGGTCCCTCCCACGTCAATGAGGGCGCTAAATGTCGTGGCTGGATGCAGAGGACGACGATGAAGAGGACGACGACCACCAACTCCCGGGAGAGGTTTCCGAGGTCTGGCGACGCGGTCCAGCAACTGCACCTCGCCGTGTTTTTCAAGCTGGGGGTCTGGCTCCCCCGCTGCAGGCCGGCCTGGTCTCCGGGCTCGGCCCCGGGACGGGGTTTCAGCTTTCGTCCGGGCACAAAACCAGGTCATCGTGGGGAAGCGACGAGACAGTGCACAGAGCGGAGGAAGTGTACCAAGGCGAACGGTTGCGAAAGTAAGCGAGGAGAACGGTGAAGTAGATACCGCCAGCTCCTTCCTACTGTCACCAGCGTGGGCTGCAAGGTCACTGCCCCCAACGTTTACTCCCACCGAGGTCGGGGCCGACAACCTGCCCAATCAACGGCGTTCACCTAAATATTCCCAACTGGCCACTCTCTTCACATGGATAGGAACACTGATAAATAGTTTGTGATGACTGGTGTTGGCCTTAATTACACTAAATGGTTTGGGCTGGGGCTTCTCCACACGGTCCTTTCATTCTAATGACCTCCTCGCTCTGTTCCCTCTTAGACATGCATATACTTTTCAGCACGAGTCACTGGATAGCTGTAAGAATTGGAAAGTTTAGGTGAAATTACAACTTCCTCAGGCCAAACCAGGAAATACTGAGCTAACTCGACACGGTATTGAATTTCAAATCTTCCACGTATGTATGGTTAAAAACATACCACATCATGAATTCGTGCTCTTATTATATGAGTAATGTTTGGTTCGTGTCCAAGATGAGAGGGTGACAACCTTTTCAAATTATTGCTTCAAATTACTGCTCCATTGCCTGTTGAAATTATTGCATTGCATCATTGTGATTCAACAGGGTGAAACTCTCTTGTCCAGTACCCTTAGGACCTGACTAGTGCCTGATCACAGAAATAGCCCTCCAAATCCCATCATCTTCCTCCAAGTAGGAGAGCTGGTCTTTTTTTTCCAAGTGCAGACGCTCCCTGGGGCATATACCCAAAGTTTCCTTAAGTCGGAAACGCTGTTGGCTGAGATCGCAAACGTTGCACTGGTAGGTTAATTACTTACAGATTAGTGTAGATTTTAGTTAATTTCAGATCTTAGTTAAATTTAGTTGGAGTTAATTGGTTAGTGTAGATCCGTACTACAGGTTCAAAACGTACAGGACCACGGGAGTTGGTTGACTCGAGAGTTTCAACCTGTATCGGTTGCTTTTTGCGCTGCTAACTTGTAAGACTTACAGTAACTCCCGGCTTAATTAAGATACGTAATATCATATAATGTAATAATATCGTAGATATTATCTGGAGTGCTGAAGACATTGAGGTAGTATTTTAAATTGACGTACAAGATCCCTCCAACATTTTGCAAACGTTTGGCATTAAACTTGGTTGAGTTAAAGAATCAGTGATTCCTGAAGAATTGACGATGAACAAAGATTGCTGGACGAAAGCCACTTTGCCCTTACAGTTACATTTTCATGAATATTTGGGAGAAGATATAGATGAAGAAGAGGGCTGGATAATTAATACATGTAGCAAAATCTATGCTGGTAGCTTACTAAGGGAAGTACAAGTTGTTGAACTCCTCTGCAATGGCTACAATTAATCTTTATCAAAGTAACCGGCACGAAATTAGAAGCTCTACCAGTCTGACCTATTTGCTGGTTATGTTGGCCCAGTTCAGCAAATATATATTTGAACTCACACTGGATTCAGAGATTAATGATACTTTTTCTATTTATCTGAATATATGCTTCCAATATGATATATATATTGGATGTACGAATATGAACTGTCTATCCTCTAGTGAACTGCATATTGTCCTTTTTGTTGTCTGGTCAGGAGGGGAGGGTGGTGGGGTTTGAAAATAGTTTGTATTCAGGTCTCGAGTTCCTCAGTCCCTGTGGTTGGAAAAAAATTTCCTATTTCCAAGCATTATTGTGGAGTCAGTATTACAGTGTTTTTAAAAAATATATAATTTTGAGATAATTTATTAAAAGCTTTTTAATTGACTAAGGATTTCTCAAGAACAGCTGACAATGCTGCTTTTCTCAACATGGGCTGGTGAATAGGGTTCTTTAGCTACAGGCCTGTAATAGGATATAGCATTAAAATGAACACCATCGGAGCAAATTTCTGTAGCACTGCCAAATCCAGTTGCAAGTGTGGTGTCTTGCCAAGCAATCGATAGGATGTAGAGGCTTAATGTATTTCCATCTTCAAAGCCAAATTGAGCTGTCTATTGCAAGTGCAAGAAATGAACATCAAAATTATGAAAAGATAGGTTAATTTGCATCATGACTTCTCTCTGACCACCTTGCTTATGATCCTGTAATTTTATTGAAGACGCAAATGTTTTTGATAAAAGGTAATCGAAGAGAGTAATGAGAAACTTCTCACTCTTGAAGGTGGTCGTAAGCAAATTTGATCAGTGATAAGTTAAATAGCTGATATTCCATTCAAACAAAGTTGGATGTGTTAAGTGAAATCTTAATAGTTGTTGGAAACCAAAACTCTTCCCATGGATGTTTTAAAAAAGCAGCATCAAAATCAGAAAAAAAATTAGCTTAACTTCAGTTATACAGAAGTTGTTGGAAAAGCTTAAAGATAGCTTTATGATATCTGTACATTAGCATTATTAGCAACTTCTGATATGGTTTCAGAGAAAGAAAATTGTCTCCAATTGTTTTGTGTTACTTGTAAACATATTCTCTTGTAAAAATTAAATTTCTAATATATGAATTGTTACTTAGTAACCATTAATCAGTGGTTCCACAGTATCTTGCATACTGCGTAACCTCATATAAAGGTTGAACAATAAAAACTGCACAGCACAGAAGAGGCATTTGGTCCAAGTCTGTACTTGGTGTTGAGCAATTCAAAACTAATTCCATTTGCTAGTGCTGTCCTAATTTGAATAGCATTTCCTACAACATTGCAAGTCATTAGCACAGAATTAGAGTCACTGTGGCATGAAAGTGGCCATTCAGCTTATTAAGCCATTGGTGGTTCTGTGTAGAGCAATCCAGTAAGTTCATTCACCTGTTGGTTCCTATAACCCTACAAGTTAATCTCACTCAAGTGGCTTTCCAGTATCCTTTTGGGGTTGTTAATTATCTCTGCTATCACCACTCTCATAAGCAATGAGTACCTGGCCATTACCACTTGCTGTCTAAAGTAGTTCTTCCTTACCCCCATGATCAAATGCAGGCTGTTGCACTTTGTACTGTATCTGGCCTCTCAGCTTTACTCCCGCCGTAGCTGGTGCATCTGCCATGGTCCTGTTCATTGGGATAGAATCAGTGACCTTCATGGGGGTGGGGGCAGAAAGAAGCTAAGTACTGTATAGCTTTTTTTTAGTACATGGTTGTTAAAATGAATTTTTTTACTGTAATGTTTTAAAATTCTTTTAACCAACATTTTAAAGGTTGAAATTGTTTATCAGACATTTAATAACAGTTAAACAGATTTTTGACAGAATGAGCAGTCAAAGTCCCTAAGTGTGCTGCTAGGAATGCTCAAGATATGCTGCCCAGATGCCCACTTGCCAATTGCAAGATGCTCATAATAGAAGCCTTCTGCAGAACAGAGGCCTCAAGATTGTCTGAGACTGTGTGACAGCAGGATACGTGCAATCACAAGGCAAGCATCAGCGACAGGCCCTGATTTTTTTTTTTGAATTTCATTTATTAAGCAAGACAAGTGATTTGGTTAGATAAGTGAGGTCTATATAATGATGAGACAGGAGCTGGAATTGGAAATCCTATTAAAGAATAACCTGATATCTTAGTGAGGCACATAAACTGTTAAATTTGTTCATTTATGTTACAGTTTCCATTGGATATATTTACATAATTTCAAGAGTTAGTCAACCATGTAGAAATGTTGGTGTAGACAGCTGTGGATTGGAATCAATAATTGGATGCATCTTTCTGCAGATATATTGCAGCAGGCTCTGAAGTATTAAGTTAATTGTTGATCTCTGAGCCAAGTATTCTTGAGACAGAAAATAGGAAGTAAATTCATTTAAAACAAACTAAGACATAAAACAAATAGTTGACCCGAAAGGGGGGGGAAAATGTTATGGGATGCAATCGGCATACATTAATTGTGGAGACTATCTCATTCTTCTATAGTGGATTTAAAATCAGCAAGCTGTGCTTTGAAGATGTCCCATATGTTCTTTTGAGAAGCTCAGGAAATTGATGTGAGAGCTATCCATTAACTTATTTGGATTAAAAGCTTTTGAAGAAGATTTGAGTTTGGCAAAATCAGTGGCAAACTATCCACCTACATTGAAATTGGAAGTCAGCATACAAATGGCAAGAAAGTTCTGTTTGGGAATGGAGACTAAAAGGGTCAGGGTTTTTTGATGTTCTTGCTTAATGTAGGAGAATACTTATTCATAATACAAAATTGGCATTGATATCAATCAGTCTAATGAACACATGGGGGGGGGGGGGAAGTGTTTCCTGAGCAAGGGAGGGTTAATAAGTAAAACTTTGAGAGTAGTAATCTCTAGATTATTAGTGCTACATGTGTATAGGATCAGCAAGATGAAATAGGATAATGCGTCAGTGGAAAAATGGTGCAGGAAATGGTGCTTGGATTTCTGTGGCATTGGAACCCAAACAAGATGAATGGCTTTGTACTGGTACCAATGTTCCTGCAGGGTGGTTACTGTGTGGTGTGGGAGAAGGATTTAACAGAATGCAGTGTTAATGAGGACTGGAAGAGACAAGCAGCGTTGAAGTAAATAGTTCTAAAGTAGAGAATAGACATGGAAAATCAGAAAGTTAGAGTTGCTCATAACAAAGTTAACACAATTTTGGGGGACTTCAATCTATGTATAAACCAAATTAGCTGTAATATTGTGGTGGATGCTTTGATGAAGTATCTAAGAGATTAGATTCCAAAGAGGGAAGTTGTTGTTTTAGATCTAGTGTTGTGTAATGAGAAAAGGTTAATTGATCTGATAACCAAGGGCCTTTAGGGAATGGTGGCCATAATAGATTGATAGTGATTTAGTTCAATCTGAAACCAGGATGTTGAATCTGAATAAAACAAACTATGAATGCATACTTTGTGAAACTACATTAATGGACATGACAATAAACTAGAAATGACTAATAGTTAAAGAATTAATATGCATCTTGCAAGTAATTTACAGTAAAACTCCATTAATCCGCTCTCTGACTATTTGAGTCCTGATGGTTTGGTATCAGGCTCACACGTTATGCTTCCTGTGTCCCAGAAACTTGCCGATGAACAGTAAACCTCTGATAAACTGGCACCTTTTGGGATTTTAGTGGGGTTGGATTAAGCACATTTTCTGGACTATTGGGTGTTGCTCTTATTAATATCTGCACACACTTTTATTTTGCTATTGTTTCATATTACACACTAGTATAATAAATATTCCAATGAGCCTATTGAGTTTAAAAGGGATAGAAAATGGAACAGGTGAGTTTCCGCTTACAAGTCTCAGTTGATCAAAAAAAAACCTGAAACATGCTCTCCAGGCTCTGGTTCCAATCCTACCCACATTCCTGACCTGACCTTAGCCACACATCCATTCCCCACTCCAGACACTCTGCACAGCTACACACTTCCTTTGCACTCCAGATTCCCAGCTCAAATTCTGCACTAATGAGTGAGCTGAATGCTGAGCCACTGGGATTTCTGAACAACTGTATACCAGATTATTGGAGAATTACTGTATTTTTAGATATTATAGGGCTGATGCAGAAAAATACCACAGATAAAAGATTTGCTGTAATTTTATTGAATGGCAGAGCAGGCACAAAGCACCAGTTGCCTATTTCTTAAGTCTAATGATTTTGCAAGCAGATTAAGGGAGATTTAGAGGGCACGTGATTCAAGCAGAGTAGGATAGATAAGATTATTGAGCTGCAGGTGCAAATAGCAACATGGAATTAATGTGTGGTGTCGTGAATGGAGTACTGACTCAGAGGAATGAACAATTAAATACATTGTTGGTAAGAATAATAAAAAATATGGTTGGGATGGTGTGGAAGGGTTAGATGAAATATAGCATTATTGATCAAAAATAGTTTTTGAAAGGGATAATATATTGGAGTGCAAAAATCTTTTTGGTTAGAATTTAAGATGAGCTACTGTGTGCTTCATACTTACAATTGGCCACCAAATAGTGGGAAGTGGAAAGGAGCTAACTTAGAGAATGGTGTAAAAACTGTGGATTAGTGATCATAGTTGCTTATTCTAATTTAGATTTTGAAAGTAATTTGAAGGGAAAACATATGGGATCTTTATTTTGGTATATTTCTGAGTTGGGATGGAAGAAAGCAGTTTTAGAACTAGTTCTGGGCAATGATTTCGAGTTTGTGTCTCAGCACACAGAAGCAGGCCAACCAAGGTACCATTTGACTGCATATGACCCATATCCCTCTAAACCTTTCTGTCCATGTACCTGTCCAAATATCCTTCCTCTGGCAGCTTGTTCCATTTACCCACCACCCTCTGTGTGATAAACCTGCCTTTAAATCTTTCCCCCTCACCCTAGACTCCCCTACCTTGGGGGAAAAAGACGGTGACAATCCATCTTATTTGTGCCTCTCATGATTTTATAAACCTCTATAAGGTCATCCCTCTGCCTTGCTCGCTCCAGGGAAAATAGTCCCTGCCTATTCAGTCTCTCCTTTATAACTCAAGCCCTCTAGTCCTGGCAAAGTCCTTGAGAACATGCAGAAAAGATTCACTAGTTTAATCACATCCTTGCTATAGTATGGAAACAGAACTGCACATAGTATTCCAGATGTAGTCTCAACAACATCTTGTACAGCTAAAACATGACATCTCAACTCTTATACTCAGTGCTCTGTCCAATGAAAACAAGTGTGCCGTACAACTTCTTCACCACTTTCTCTGTCTGTGTTGCCACTATCAGGGAACTATGTACTTTTATCCCTAGGTGTCTCTGTTCTACAGCACTCCCCAGGGCCCTGTCATTCAATGTATATGTCCTGCCCTGTTTTAACTTCCCAAAATCTATCATTTAGTACTTATCTGAGTTAAATTTCATCCACCACCACTTCTTTGCTCACTTTTCCAACTGATCTGGATCCTTAGACTACCTTCTTCACTGTTCACTGCACCACCACTTTTGCTATCATCTGCAAACTTGCCACCTACAATCTTATTCAGATTGTTAATATTTATGACAAACATCAGGGGACCCAGCACCCATCCCTGCAGTGCGGCATGCCACTGGTCACAGGCCTCCAAACTGGAAAAACACCCCTCCACTACCATTCTGTCTCCTTCCACCAAGCCAATTTTGCATCCAATTGGCTAGCTCATCCTGAATCCCATGTGATCTAACCATCCAGACCAGTCAACCATGCGGGACCTTGTCAAAAGCCTTGCTAAACTCCATGTAGATGACGTCTACTACCCTGCCCTTTGCTGCACCCTTTTTTCTCCAAACATGCCTTTGCTCATTGCTGCCAAAAAAGTTCTCTTTTAACTTTAATCCACAGGACCTGTTTCCAAAATGCATCAGGTTTATTTAGATGTTCCTCTGCAAACTTCGGACGCTGAATTTTGTGGTGAGGATGCAGGAAAGTTTGGAGAAAAAAGGGTGCAGAATTTCATGAAAAGAACCCCTCTCCGACTGTTAAGCACGGAAGTGGATCGATCATGCTTTGGACTTGTGTTGCAGCTAGTGGCACTGGGAACATTTCTCTGGTAGAGGGAAGAATGAATTCAATTAAATACCAGCACACTCTGGAAGAAACTATCACACCATCTGTTTTTTTAAAAAAATGCTGAAGATGAAAAGAGGATGGCTTCTACAACAGGATAACAATCCTGACCACACCTCAAAATCCACAATGGACTACCTCAAGAGGCATAAGCTGAAGGTTTTGCCATGGCCCTCAGTCCCCTGACCTAAGCATCATTGAAAATCTGTGGATAGACCTCAAAAGAGCAGTGTATGCAAGACGACCCAAGAATCTCACAGAACTAGAAGCCTTTTGCAAGGAAGAGTGGGTGAAAATCCCCCAAACAAGAATTGAAAGACTCTTAGCTGGCTACAGAAAGCATTTACAAGCCGAAATACTTGCCAAAGGGGGTGTCACCAAGTACTGACCATGCAGGGTGCCCAAACTTTTGCTTCGGGCCCTTTACCTTTTTTTGTTATTTTGAAATTGTAAAAGATGGAAATAAAAAAAGTAATCTTAAAATATTAAAGAAATGTGTCATCTTTAACTTTATGCCTTTTGTGAATCAGGTCATCTTTTACTCACCTAGCTAGTCACAGTAACGGGTGTATTGACCAGGGGTGCCCAAACTTTTGCATGCCACTGTATGGATAAAATCAACGTTTGTGCAATTCTATCTTGTTACACAAATAATTTAAAGCAACTTCAACAACAATAGCTTGCATTCTAACACTTTCTATAAAATGCTTTACAAATGAAGAAAAGTAGATGAGCTCAGAAGAAAAACTAGGAAAGTGAACAATTTTTTTTGAGGCTTTCAATGAAGTGTTTTTGATAGATGAGGGGAAGAAAAGTTTTAGTTATGAAACTTAGCAAGTTTGCAAAGGAACAAAATTGGAGTGATCAAAATGCTTATGCAGCCACTAGATCTTCAATTTTTTTAGAAATAGTGGATTACAGTTTTAGAGGGGTGGATAGCACTGAAGGAAAAAATAGTAGGTTAGGGCAAAGCCATGCAGTATGCTTCAAGATCTGGTCAGTGTAAATTGGCCTGGATAGAGATTCTGGATGAATGATACTTGGTGTGGACAAACATATTTGATTTAAGAATTGAGGCTGGAATATATGAAGTCTACAAAATGGGATTTTGAATTATGAAGACTGGAAGAGAAGAAGGGAAGTTTGAGGGTTTCAACTGAGTTGGGGTAAAATTGGCAGTATTGTCCATGTGGAAAGTAAGTTCATGTTGATAGTTGAAATAAGGGATTTAAAGTTTAATTTGGGATGGAACAGGTAACCAAGACTATAAATAGTTTGCCTCAGCCTGAAGAATTAACTGAGGAGGAATGCAGATAGTTGCAAAGAGGCAGAACTTGTGACATAGACTTGTGACAATAGCTTCAGTATCCCCATTAATGAAATAGGAGGCTGTTTCAAGATTTGATTTTGAAGATGTAGTTTGATGGAGATAACAAAAAGACAGGAAAAGTAGTGGAGGGGTCAAAAAGTAGGAATCGTGAAGAGTTGAATCTGGAGATTA
>JARFYF010000119.1:42607739-42620745 GCA_030265395.1 Rhina ancylostomus | reverse complement strand
CAACAGCTCTAGTAAATCTGCTTGCAAGGACGTTGGTCCTCTTGAGTTCAAGTGTAACCCATTCCTTCTGTACAGGTCATTACCTACCCCAGAATAGATCCCAATGATCCACCAATATAAACCCCTGACCCCTGCACCAACTCTTCAGCCACTCATTTATCTGCCTCATCCTCCTATTCTTTCCATCCCTGGTGTGTGGCACAGGCAGCAATCCAGAGATTTACCACCTTTAAGGTCCTGCTTTTTAACTTCCTTTCTGACTGTGAAAACTTGCTCTTCAGGACCTCATCCCTTATCTTACCCATGTCGTTGGTGCCAATGTGCACCATGCCTTCTGGCTGCTTACCCTCCCACTTAAGAATGTTGTGCACTCGATCTGACATGTCCCTGGAACCTGGGAGTCTCTATCACTATCGTACTCCTCTCTTTCTCTTCTTCCCACCGGCCAGCCTCCCCCCGAGCCACAGAACCAGACTTTATGCCAGAGATCTGGCTGCCGTGGCTCTCCACCAGTGATTCATCCACCGCCCCCCCCTCCCCAACCGTATCCAAAACAATATACCTGTTATCAAGAGAAATGCTCACTGGGGTATCCTGTACCAATTGCCTATTCCTTTCCCCCTCCTAACAGTCACCCATCTACCTACATCCTGCTAACTCCTATCCATCATCTCTTCAGCTTCCTGAATGATCTGGAGTTCATTCAGCTGCAGCTCCAGCTCCAGCTCCCTAACGTGGTCTATAAGGAGCTGCAGCTGGATGCACTTCCTGCAGGTGTAGCCCTCAGGGACACTGGAGATCTCCCTGACTTCTCACATCCTACAGGAGGAGCATTTTTCTGCCCTGACTACCATTCCCACTGTTCTATACAAAGAAAATATCAAATAACAAAGAAAGAAAGAGAACCTACCAGAAGAAACCTCTGCTCACCTGCTCTTTATGCTAAAGCCTCTTTAGCGAAAGCCTCAATTCCCCACTCTAACACTGTCCACTCATGCAATGGCTGCTCTGCTTGCCCCTTCTGTTTATTGGCAACTGCTGCCTAATTATTGAATTAGCGAATCAACAGGCCTATCAAACTCATCACAGCAACAAGAACTACAAAAACAGGTCTACCTTTTTAAATTGCTTCCTGCTCCTGCCCTGTTTTCATATTACCACATGGAGGATAGTGAGATCACCATGGAGCATAACATGCCATGGTATTTTGAGATAAAGAAAGAGGTGTTGGTTCTCTTGAAGAACATTAAACTAGTCAAGTCCCCAGGGCCTGATGGGATATACCACAGGTTATTGAGAGAGGCAAATGATGAGATAGCTGGGGTCTTGACCGAGATCTTTGTCCTCTCCAGCCACCGGCGAGATCCTGGAGGACTGGCAAATAGCAAATGTTGTTCCTTTGTTCAAGATGGGATATGGGGATTATCCCAGAAATTATAGATCAGTGAGTTTCACATCAGCTATTGGAGAGGATTATTAGGGATAAGATTTATAAGCATTTGGGAAAGCATAGCCTAATTAGGATTAGTCAGCATAGCTTTGTGGGCCAGGTCACGTTTTACTAACTTGATTGAATTTTTCAAGGTGGTGACAAAAGAAATGCAGTGGATGTCTTCCACATGGATTTTAGTAAGGCCTCTGACAAGGTCCCTCATGATAGGCTCATTCCAGAAAGTTAACATGCATGGGATCCACGGTGACTTGGCTGTTTGGGTTTAGAATTGGCTTGCTTATGAAAAACAGAGGGTAGTGCTCAATGGATTTTATTTTGGCTGGAGGTCTGTGACTAGTGATGTTCTGCAGGGATCTGTACTGTCTGCAATTCTGCTGTTTGTGATGTATATAAATGACTTGGATGAAATAGTAGATGAATGGGTTAGTAAGTTTGCAGATGACACAGATTGGTGGTATTGTATATAGTCTAGACGGTTGCTAAAGGATAGAATGGGATGTAGATCAGTTGCAGGTATGGGTGGAGAAATGGCAGATGGAGTTTAATCTGGGCAAGTGAAAGGTGTTGCACTTTGGGAGGTCAAATGTAAAGGGACAATACACTGTTAATGGAAGGATTAAAAGTGTTGATGTAGAGGGATCTTGGGATCCAAGTCCATGGCTCCTTGAAAGTGGCCACACAAGTTGACAGGGTGGTAAAGGCAGTGTATGGCATGCCTGTTTTAGAGTTTGAGTTTAAGGTCAGGAAGTTGTGTTGCAGCTTCATAAAACTCTGGTTAGGCTGCAGCTGGAGTATTGTATTCAATTCTGGTTGCCCCATTGTTGGAAGGATATGGAGGGTTCAGATGAGGTTTACCAGGATACTACCTAGATTAGAGCGTATGAGGAGAGGTTGGACAAACTAGCGTTGTTTTCTCCAGAGTGGCAGAGGCTGAGTAGAGACCCGATAGAAGTTTATAAAATTATGAGAGGCATTGATAGAGTAGACAGCTGGTATCTTTTTTCCAGGGTCAAAATGTCTAATAGTAGAGGGTATGTAGTCGAGATGAGGGAGGGTAAGTTCAAAGGAGATATGCAGGCCAACTTTTTATATATACACAGATGGTAGGTGCCTGGAATGTACTGCCAGGGGTGGTGGAGGCAGCAAATATGATAGGGGCATTTAAGAAGCTCTTAAACAAGCACATCAATATGCAGAGAATGAAAGGATATGGACCATGTGCAGGCAGAAGCGATTAGCTTTAATTAGTTCAGCACAACAGCATGGGCCCAAGGGCCTGTGCTGTGCTCTACTGTACTGGTCTATATAAAATGGTGTTTTTCAATTATTGTTGATATTCATGATTTCATATTAATTTTGGTGCATAATACAAAGTTGATTTTTTAATAAAACAAATTTATTACAGACCAGATTTCTATTTATTAAAATGTTCCAATTACTACGGAAAGAAATGGTACCAAGCCTGAAGGTTTTAAAATTCCTTTACTTGTACATAATATTACAAGTTATCACCGTTTCATTATTCTTATTAAACTTTACCAATTGTAACATTTTTCCTGTGAAACTTCATTTATCTTGGAGCTACATTATATTCAATAGGGGAACACTAATCAAGTCTCAGTGAAAGGCATTCCTTGAATCAACAATATTAAGTAGATATCTCATTTTACACAACTGGTCCTGGTAAATTATCAAGGTGATACACAGTATACAAGTGGGATGGCAGGTAATTCTTACAGCACCAGGTTTAGAACTAGCTACCACAAACAAATGTATAAATACATTTAACCACGTATCAACAATCAATTCAGGTTTTTCAATAAAGACAACTTTTACATTTTCCCCCCAGACTTTCCAGAAGCCCAGATTGTGGGAAATTTAATCTACCACTTCCACAAAAAGAGCACCAAAATGAAATCTTCACGTTACTTTGGATTGAATGATTATAATAAAATATTTAAAAGCACTAATAGTTTTTTTGGTAAGGAATTATTTTGCTGACATTTCCCACTTTACAGCATTTAAAAAAATGCATTCACCATTTCAGCAGTATGTCTAGTCATCATTTGGCTGTCTTTTGATCAGTCTGGAAAATATACTGTCATTTTGTTGCAGGATTTTTGGATCTCCGTCTTCTACAATCCTCCCCTGATCCATAACCAGAATTCTATCACAGTCTATTATAGTTTGTATTCTATGAGCGATAATAAGTACTGTACTATTCATAAATGCAGTGGAGAGAACCTAGAAAAGGAACCAAATGCAAAGAGGTACAATGAATGGTGGTTGGAATATCAAATGCCAAATGTTCCTAAGGTTAGCACTGAACATTATCAATTACTCTGACATTAAAAATGAAACAATTCCAAAAATTGAAGTGAAGTGGAAAATGATTATAACAATTATGCATTCACAGACATTGGGACATACAATTGCATTTCTATTGCAGAGCCACTAGGACCAGCATTTCTATGGCATTGCACGCGCTTGTATCAAAATGAGATGAAATTAAAGGATGCAGATAATAAATTTGTGTAGTTTAAACAGTGGATGATACCCTGGGGCCACCACTGGGGTCTGAAATCCAAAAGCAAAATACTGCTATATCTGAAATTTTTGGTTTGTTACTGGAAACAAAGATGGCAAAGAAACTCATTGGTCATTGGTTGCCTTTACGTGCATCTTTATTTGAAAAATTTGATTAGTGACAAATTGGACTTTAGAGATTTAATTCATGTGTGCAAAGGGTAGACTTATGGAATTTTCTGGATTAGTGGAACAGGTCCACCTTAGAAGAAAACATTTCAATATTTTACAGAGAACTTTGAGGTGCCATTCCAAATTCATGCTCAAGTGCTGGAGGACGATCTGTTGAAAACAGGATTGGTGTAACAGTTATGTGAATGTGAGGGAAATTCTATAATGATTGTTAGAAGAATAGGATGAAGTAGTACTCAGTCGAGGACAATTCAGACATAAATAGTGTGGAAGGTTACAACATCAGAACATGTTACAACTGGGGGAAAAAGAGAGTCCATTTTGAAGTGTTATCATTCCTGACTTTTGCCCAAGCAGATATGTATTCATTTATCCTAATCTATTGCTTCCACATTGTGCCTTTCTTTGCCACATTAAACTTTTAGATCTCTGATCTTTAATTTCTGAAATGTTAATCATTTATCTTCAGATGCCATTTAACTTAGAATCATAGAACAATACAGCACAGATACAGGCCCTTCAGCCCAGAGAGTCTGTACCAACCATGGTGCTCTCCCAGCTAGTCCCAATTTCCTGTGTTCAGCCCATATCCCTCTAAGCCCCACCCCTGTGTACTTATGCTGAAACATGCTGAATATTTCCAACATTTCCAGTTATTTCATTCACACAGTAATATTGTTACCTGAAAACATATCTTTACACCATCAAGGTAGATGATAAACAAATATAAATGCAACAATATATTCTGCTCAGAAAACTACTGTGATGTTTTGACTTCCAATGAACTACATTTTCAAGGTTTAGAACTCCCCAATATAAACTAAATCACAGCAAAGGCTATCTGTGCAAGGCAAAATTTTGCATCACCATGGGTTCAAAATATAAAATCCATTCAGCAATAGATCACTTGGACTTATGAAAATTCACTATAAGATGCAAATCGTATTCAGAGCATTCAGAAAAATAATTCTTACAGTTTGAAGAGCAGCATCAGTTTCCATGTCAACAGATGCAGTGGCCTCATCCATAATTGTAATTCTTGATTTCCTGATAATAGCCCTAGCGATGCAGAAAAGCTGTCTCTGCCCCTGGCTGAAGTTTTCAGTCCCTCCTGCTACAAGGGCATTCAGTCCCTCTGGAAACTCACTGACCTATTGAAATAAAATGTTTCATGTGAATTTAAAGTCAAAAATTCAAAAATATTTGGAAATCAAAATAGTCACAAACTACTATTGCTCTAACAATATTTTTCATTGCTGATTTTTTTTAAGATAGGTTTCTTTCTTTGGAAAAAAAACTCCCCATGATCTCTGAATGAAAGTTCTACTTGTTATTTCTAGATTGTTGAAAAAATTTTAAATATGTTTCTCTTACTTGAATATTTGGGTATCAAACTGCATTTTTGTTTCTTTCTATTCTGAATACTGGTAAAATTATTAATAGTCGAAGAGTCTCGGCATTTCGGCAATCTTCAGTGCTATGTTTCAACCACACACCGGGAAACAAAATAAAATTGTTTGAAAAGATTTGCTTACCGGTAACTTGTCATGCATAGAACCTTAATACTAAATGCACTTACAGTAAAGGATATTAACTATAATTAATAATGTGAGACTAATAATCCAATATATTGTCCACATGTAGATTTTAATATGATGTAGTTTAACATCAACAAAGATTTCACTTAAATTTCTGTTTCTGTACCTACTGGGTTAACAAATAATATGGAGAAAAATATTTTGTGCACTAAAATGCTGTTTAATGAATTTGCTATATTATTTTATATTTGTAAACAGCTGTGTAAGCACTTACAAGGATATTGTTTTATTTAACACTTAAAAGATGACCAAATGCCCTACTTAATTTCTTTATCTGTATTGCAACTGATCAGTGGTGCAAAGCTTTGTAGGAATAGTGGATTTGTCACATTTTCCCGAGCAATGCAAGCATGCTACTTTCCTGGGATGTTGTGAACATAGTGGTAAGTGAATGTTGTGTTCACTCCAGCAGTCTGTTGGCATCTTCAACACTGCTTTTGGCAGTTTAGCTGAGATTTTAAAACCAAAGCAGAACTTGCCTTTTTTTTAAACACAAGTGATACATTTGAAAAGAGAAGCTACAGAAACACTGATTTGATCATGTGGAGGATTGTGTCCAGTCCTGGGCACTATAGTTTAGGAGAGATGTACACCCCTGCAATTCTGCATTTGGCTCTATTCTGGCCAAGATCCTGTAAAGGCAGTTCACACAGTCACTGCCAGGTTGGGGTGCTTAGGTCAGATATTTTTTTTTGCGGTGTCTTGGATACACCTAATGTGCAATGCTGCTGAATTCATGACGTACTGCAATTCTTATAATGTCATAATTCACTGTCTTACCAAAGAAAATTTGCAAATGAAAGCTTCCTACCAGCAAGGGTGACAATACAGCCTTATCTGCCTCACAGAGGTTACCTCTCAATCTTTTAGGCATTACATCTTTCCTTTCACCCCTTTGTTCCACCCATCACCCTCATCTACTTTTAAACTAACTTGCTTCTCTCTTGGTTCTGATGAGGAATCGTAGACCTGAAATGTTAATTGTTTCTCTATTCACAGATACTGCCTGACCTGAGTCTTTCCAGCATTTTCTGTTAATGTCTACACTAGATTTCATGGTTGCGTGTACCAATATTAAGCAATCTGTACATCTCCCCCAGTTCTTTTAGTTCTAACTGGCTACTTCTCTACCAAGTTCTCACCATCCTCATGACTTTTCCTCATTCTCTCACTACCAACCTTCCCTATGCCCTTCCACTGCTTCCCATCTCCTTTGCCAATGCAATACTTGCCATCCTGGCCATGTTCCCCAACTTTCAGCTCCATTCTCAGGGTTGAGATCTCAGCTGTCTTCTCAATGCTACATAGTGCTTCGCAATTTAAGAAGGGACATTTTTATTATAAATGATCTGTAAACTCTATAAGGATATTAATATTTCTACACTGCATTATTGAGAGATTCAGTGTGCAGGACTTCTACAACATTATTACAAACATTTAAAGAAAACAAATTAAGTCTATATCAAATTACAGGTAAGTATTAAACAACTCATTCATGGAAGCTTTACATTATGGAGTTGTGGGAAGAGAGGCATGGTTCCTACTGGTTAGGTAAATAGATTTCTTGTTTAAAATATACTGCATGTAAAAAATATCATGGTATATACAGTAATAGAAACTGCAGCAGAAACTTGAAAACACACGACAAATCTTTGGTATTGCTCTTTTCTCCATCGATTATTTACCAGCTAGTAAACATTGATATTCAGATGGATGTGAACATTCTTGCACAGAAAGTAATATGCAGGTACAGCAAGCAATTTGAAGAACACAAATAGCATGTTAGTCTTTACCAGAAAGAGGTTAAAGCAAGAATAAGGAACTCTTGTGTAATCACACAGGGTTTTGGTACAGAGTTTGGGTTGAGCAATGACACTTCACTAAATTGATCCTGGTTAGCAGAGGCTGTGTTACATTCTCTGGGAGTTTAGAAAAATGAGAAGACTTGAAAGAATAGATACTGAGAGACTACTGCTTGCTGTAGAGTCCAGAATTACAGGGCATAGTCTCAGAGTAGTCAGCTATTTATGTAGATAAATGTCTTCCATCAGAGGATTGTGAACCTAATGAATTCTCTACCGCTGTGGGAGTGGATGAATGTAGTGTGAAATAGAGAGCAAGACTGAAAGATTTTGTACATTAGTGAATCAAGCAATATTGACAGATGCTGGGAACATGATGATGATCATGATCTTATTGAATGGCAGAGCTAGCCTATGGGAATGTACAGAATACCCTAACTCCTGTTCCTGTTTCTTATACTCTGTTAATAAAAATAATTTTATGTTACCTTATCAATTAAAATAATTCTTTTATTCTATATATTGATTTATTAACAGATAATGGATTTTCTCACTTTGTGGTTATAGAACTTGTTATAAAATCTATACTGCAAAAACCTATCACAGAAATTTTCATTTGAACAATTCATTAAGGAAATATTGACTATTGCCCCAGGGTGTTGCTTCATCTACACAACAGATGTGCTGGTGCAGTGAAGCATACATTCTTTCCACATGTGCATGTCTTGACAAAGTCAAAGCTTCTGACACTGCTATTACCAATTTGCCTGAAACCTCCTCCAGGACCTGTCAAGGGGAAACTGTCATCTTAGTCATAAAAAGTAAAAGTTTCACTGCACTACATAGTAGTTTAGAAATTTTTCAGATTCCATGCTGAAGAGCATTATAAAATGACAGATGAAAGTTGCTTCCTTACAGGTGCAGAGGCTTTAAATTAAAAAGTCAGGCAGCTGTAACCTAAACATTAACAGAAAGGTGTCCAAAGACCTATACTACTATCAATCTTGAACTTGTTCAAAAGGATCAAAACTGACCATATGCAGAATTTGGAAATGCCTGTCAGAACATTCAGTTCTTGAACCAACTGGCACAACCCGAATCACTAGAGTTTAGCAAAACTATGACTACTTTGCACTAAAATGGACTTAGTTTTTTTTGTTCTAATTGTGTTTATGTTTTTCTTGTGAATGCTGCTTATATGATGCTATGTGCCTGTGATGTTGTTGCAAACAAGTTTGTCATTGCACCTGTGCATTTGACAATATACTCGACTTGAGCCACTAAATCAGAGGTGGCTAAACTTTGTGCTTGAATGGACATTGGTTGCAGCAGAAATCAAGTGTGTTACTGCAATTTTTGGGTTACCAATGATGGATTACGGCCATTTATCTGCCTCAGTATGTCGTATGATTGCATTTGTTACATTAATAGCCAGAAGATCCATTCTATTTAAATGGAAGGATTTTAAACCTCCAACTACATTACAATGGTTTTCCCAAACTATAACATGTTTAAACTTAGAAAAAATTAGGAGTGGTACTATTGATCCTTCGGTTAATTTTGAAGAAACTTGAAGCCTATTTATCCAGCATTTTCATATGATGTAAGCTGACCTTTCCGAATCCTTCTCAATAATTTTCTATTCTAATATAGAGGAATGGAGTTAATAACATAATTATTTTTTAAAATCAATAAAATACAACAGCTCAGCTTTTGTTTAGTTCTTGGTTAGTTTTTGTTTATTATTACCATTCATTTTGTTTTGTTACTTTTAAGTTGGGGCTTTATTCCCTCGTAATCAAATTTCTTTTAAATCTTTTTCATGTTCAATTATTAAGAGATTGGGAGGTTCAGATTGCATATTTTACTCCTTATGTTTCTATATGTTAACTGTTATTATTGTAATCCTGATCTCTTTATATCATGTGTATAATTACTGTTACGTATATCAATTTGAAATTAATAAAAAGACTGGAGAAAAGAAATCAGAAGTGTTGTCAGCACCCTGTAAGTGCTTGCTTGTCAAATGCTGTACCGTGCTCATTTGCCTTCAGCTGTGCAAATATTCTCACGTGTGCCAAACCAATGAATGGTGCGAGTCTAGATCACAGAAGCAGATCTTCAAGAGAGGGTAGGGGCCTGTTTATTTAAAGGACTTTACTTGGATCAAATGGAGATTCCAAATTATCCGTTTTTATCCAGATGTGTGACTCCTTTTCCTTTCCATTATTATTGACAGCTGCTCTTGTCCTCACACCTTCCATACCCAGTTCTGATCACAGGCATTCCTTTCTTGCTCAGATGCCCAAAAGTTCCACTTGGCCTTCTGCCCAGATCTTCCTATTTGTTTCCTCCAATTCTCTATTCCTGTGACTTCAATCCACCCCCAAACCCACCCCAGTGATCCACACACTGACCTCCCATCCCTGCATTGCCTTCCTGGATTCCCTATGCCAACAATCCTTTGCTCACCCCCATGATCTCTCTGCAACACCATTTTGTTACATGAATCAATCACTTACCAAAGTTTTCAATTGTGTAACTTCCAGAGCTTCCCAGAGTTCTTCATCACTATGTATAGAGTATGGATCCAAATTAAATCTAAACAATAATCAGAGTTTTTGATGCATTTCAACAAGCTGGTCAAAAGTAGAAAAATATAATTTTATTTGCTTGTAGTCACTGATGTCTCTGCATTTGCTATGCATAATTTACCTGATTGTGCCACTGAACAGAATAGGATCCTGGGGAATTATTGAAATTGCTTTCCTTAAATGGTCCAGTCTCACAAAGGAAATGTCTATACCATCAATCTTTATACACCCTACAAAGGTAATGACCATCAAAATTAATTCCTCAATGAACAAGCAAAAGCTGAATAAACATTTTGCACACAAATCTAGAAGGAAGTAATGAGCTGAATTGTGGCTGGTGGTTCCTACA
This sequence comes from Rhina ancylostomus, assembly GCA_030265395.1. Taxonomy (NCBI): domain Eukaryota; kingdom Metazoa; phylum Chordata; class Chondrichthyes; order Rhinopristiformes; family Rhinidae; genus Rhina; species Rhina ancylostomus. The sequence continues at coordinate 42,610,231 of JARFYF010000119.1, read as the reverse complement.
GGAACTACTGATGCTCAGCTGCTCCCAAGTCAGTTAACCCTGGACTTGCATGGACCCACTGAAAATCCAGGTGCAGCTATCATCATTTTTCAGCCTTGGACATGCGATTGTGTGTGTGTGTGTGTGTGTGTTGTCCTAAAATAGAGATAGGAAAGAAAAATATAAGTAAAAACTTAATTATTTCTCAGGGTTCAAATGTGTAATTTAATATTTTTAAAAAATGTTTTCATAATTTTCATTCTTAAATGAACAACGTTAGTAAATTTTAAACAACTTCAAATATCAGATACGTGTAAAATCTCTTAGTAAATCTTGAATTTTGACAAGACCTAAAGCTCCACCTGCAGATGAACTTGACACTTCTTAAGCCTACTCATCTCTGGGGACTCACTGATGTCCCCCCAGGTGTGAAAGGTCACCTAGATTGGTTACTTGATTTGGTCCAGGTAGGTGCAGACAGTGAACCAAAACCAGCTCAAACTAACCTATTTCACAAAAGCAGAAAGATGCACAAATACAAAATATGAACCATTCAATTACTGCACACATGGGCAGGAATCCCAGTATAAACTAGTTATTCTGTTCTTCGAAAACAGATCATGACAGAGTATAAACTTCAAACGTAGTTTACAGTTTTGATTAAGGAGCATCATCAATTACCTTCTGAAAATCCATTCATAGATAATCACTTGTCCACTACTTCAGTCAACTTTCAAAATATTCTGTATCTTTGTTATTTCTGGGACATGACATTGTTATGGAAAACTATGCTAATTATCTTTCTGACAAAAGTTAACTTGTTTATCCTAATTTCTAAGTTAAAATCCTTATACTTTGCAAGTCTAATTGGTCCACTTCAAAGCTGCTACCTGGGACAAATATTCAAATGCTACCAAAATCTTAAATCTGATTTTACTTTTTAAATTATGCCCATTAAAGTATATACTGTCTTTTACCATTTGTTATATACTTAATTACTGATTAGTCTTTTCCCTTTTTCTTTATTTTTTCCCTCAGAGATCTTATGATGTGGCCTATTTTAATCCAACTCACACCACCTTACAGTTTTTTTAAAAATAAAAAACACTTCAAAATTAATAAGTGACAACGTCTAAATATACATTGAGTTTATCATTCCACCCTGAACATATGGATAACTACAGTCAAGCTATTCATGCTTTTAACATGCTGCCTTCCACACTTTCTAGAATTCTGTTTGGGTGGAAACACCTAATTTTAACAGAACATGCAGTAGACTTTTCCAAAAGCAGTTTTGATAGAAGATCATTGATCTGAAATATTAACTCTTTCCCTCTCCACATGTTACCTGACTTGCCAATAATTTCCTGCTTTTTCTGTTTTTGTTAGCCAACTCTTTTCTTCAATCCCTCTCAACTATTTTTTGTAAAATATCTGTTCTTAAATGCCTTCAACCACCCTTACTACCAACTAGTTCCAACAATGACTAAAAATCTCTCATTTTTCCAAAACTTTCTTAATTTTTCATACAACCTTAACTCTGTAGTATCTGAAAGTACTGTTCAATATCTCCATCTTGATGAGTATCTTAAAAAAATCTCTCATGTTCCCGCAGGTTCTCAACCAAACAAGCCATGCTCCTCATGATTGTGTTACGCAATAGGAAACTTTTGCAGCTCTTTCCTTGCGTCTAGCACCTAAATCTCTCAGGTAACCACATTCATTTATGTAACAATAAGGAAACAATCCCATGGCAATCTAGTTACTGCATTGATGGATTGATGAGAGTAATAAAAACACTTTGTTGTGTTGTCAGTTACATTGGGAAATTTATGTGAACTATTTATATAAAAAAAACCAGAAACTCTTCAAATGGCGTAATAAATAAACTGGCAAGTAATTATTTGGGCTGATATTAGTGTTAATCACTATATGCATTCTTTCATTTTATGACTCAGATGTCTTATTCAAAAATCTACAGTCTAATAAATTAAAATTATGCAAATATCTGCATTAACTGGTATATTCTAACATTTCTTCTTTAGCATATAATTTTTCCTCTGTTTAAAATACCACCTAAAATTTCAAAGTATAATATCTTTACTCAAGAAACACAAACCTTCAAAGTTATCAATAATTCTCAGCAGGGCTAATGTCAGAGTTGACTTCCCACTTCCAGTTCGCCCACAAATTCCAACTCTTGTTCCAGGGTTAATTTTTAACGTCAGTTTGTGCAGGACAGGGTCAAGCTTCTTATCATATCGTACACTGACCTCATTAAACTCTATCTTTCCAGAGTGTGGCCAGTTGGTGAGATTTGTGTCCATAGGAAAATCTACAAAAAAAATTGATGAATGATCAAACATCTTGAATGTAGGAATTAATATTCCTTTTCCAAAATAAACTGAAAAGTATTTGAATTAAAATATATAAAATAATCGCAAAACTGCCAAACTCTGCAAGTGGAATAGCATACTGTAAACACTTCTACAGCATGCTTTCATCGCCTCAGG
>JARFYF010000119.1:42525539-42537388 GCA_030265395.1 Rhina ancylostomus | reverse complement strand
GTGTATATGATTGTGTCTCCAGCTTCAATTGGAACTGCCTTTTAACTCTCACGATGGCCTTCCATACCTGGACTTCTTGTAGGATTCAGGATCGTCAGTCTTGAACGCCATAGGTCCATCCCTCAGCAGACTGCAAATCTCTTGGTTCATCCAGGGCTCCTGGTTTGGGAAAAACTCAGTATGTTCTAAAGCACACACTCTTCCATGCAGGTCTTTATGAAGTCAATGATGGCTGTGGATTCATTCAGATCTGTGGATGAATCCCTGAATATGGTCCAGTTCACCGATTCAAAGCAGTCCTGTAAGCAGTCCTCTGCCTCCCTTGAGTGGTCCTCACCACTGGTATTGTGGTCCTCAGTATCTGCCTGTACGCTGGGAGTAGAAGTACAGCTAGGAGATTGGACTTGCCAAAGTGTGGGTGCGGGATGGTACAGTAGACATTCTTGAAGGTGATGCAACAGTGATAGAGTGTTTTGGTTCCTCTGGTTCTGCAGGTGATGTGACAGTGGTAGTTGGTCAGAGACTTCAAGTTAGCCTGATTGAAATCCCCCGCGATGATCGGGAAGGCATCAGGTTGCAATGTCTTGTGACTTGATCACAGTGCTCAGCTCCCCCAGCTTCCCTTCAATCATTCAGTTCTAGAACCAACCAACAAAATCCTAACCACTACTGTTTAGCAACACTATGGCCACTTTGACAACTTTTTTTTTCTAGTTGTGCTCTTTCTTGTAAAAATTATGTATAATTTATGTTTAATTTATGGTTTTCTTGTGAATGCTGCTTATATGATGCTATGTGCCTGTGATGCTGCTGCAAGCAAGTTTTTCATTGCACATCTATTTGCCCATATGACAATAAACTCAACATTGACCTTGAGATACTGGTTCTCCGCAGGGGTGGCCACAGGTTGGAGGAGAATTTGGACTAGCAGAGACAAGACAATTGGCGTAATCTGCATGGAAACCAAGGATATTCACCGGATAAAGGAGGAGATTCAGCTGAGTAGCTAGGCTCCAAATTAAAAATAGCCACAAAGATGATTTATTTATTTTATTAATTCATTTTTGGGACCTGCCATTGCTGACATGGGTAGCATTTATCATTTCCTAACTGTCCTTGCAAAGGTGGCAGCAAACTACTTTCTTGAACTGTTGCAATTCCTCAAGTGAAGGTGGGGTTTTTTGGGATTTTGACCTAGTGAAGATGAAGGATGTGCAGTACAATTCCATGTTAGGCTTGTCTGCAAGTTGCTCCCATACACTGCCTCCATCTTCTTGGTGGTAGAGGTTGCAGTTTGGGAGGAGCTATCACACTGGCCTGGGGGAATGACTGCCAGGCATTTTGAGGAAGCCACTGTGTGTTGTTGGTGAAGGGAATGAATGTTTACAGAGTTTGATACGGTGCATCATTTTGCAAGGAAAGGCACTGGGGTTACTTTTCCTTGGCTAAGTTGTGTGTACATCAATGCCAGGTTATCTGTCCAGCTTTATTCCTACTCTGAGCATAGAGCTAATGGTACAGCTGAACAGTTTGCTCAGTTGCATCTGAGAGTAGGTGGTATAGGGTGTGAAGTGAATGTATGTAGTAATCTCAGGATTATTATCTTAACCATGTTCAAATTGACATGGGGTAAATTAGATCAGAGAACTGAATAGGAGGCTGAAAGATTGGTTTTGTGTTTCAGCTCATGGGGCATTGCCACCAGTAATGGGCAAAAAGGGAGCTAGTCTGTTAGAATATATTTCACTTGAATCAGACTGGGATCACTGTCCTAGCAAATTGAATGATCAAAGCTGTAGTTAAGGTTGTAAATGGGTACTGTTGAGGGGAAATCTAAAATTAAAAGAGAGAATAAAGCAATACAAGAGGGCAATAATTACCATAGTGTATCTGGAAGATATGGTGCATACAAACAAAAGGGTCAGAGCAGGAAAATAATACAAAATTAAAACCTCTTATCTGAATGTATGTAGCATTCATAACTAGGCAGATGAAATAATGGCACAGATAGAAATGAATGAGCACATTCCAATAGCAATTACAGACTACAAACCAGTAACACTGGAGTTTGAATTCAGCAAGAGGACAAAGACATTGATTAAAAAAGTGAAAAAACAAGAGACACAAAAAAAGACTGCAAGAAATTCTACAGGTATGTAAAAAAGAAAAGGTTAGCTAAAGCTAATGAGTGTCTTTTACAGACCACGACAGGAGAAATTATATTGGGGAACTAGGAAATGACAGAGGATTTAAACAAATATATAGACAAAACCTCCAGGAAATAGTGGAGGACTCCAGGTCTAGAATAAATGAGATCAAAGAACCAGTACTTAAAAGCAGAAAAACTGGTATTAGGGGAAATTAACAAGGCTGAAAGTAATAAATCCCCAGGATCTGATGACCAGCATCATGGATTTTGAAGATGTCTATGAATGCACTGGTTGTCACCTTCCAAAATTCCTTGGATTCTAGAATAGTTCCCACAAAATGGAAGATTGTAAATAATGTCCTTAAATGTTTTCCTAAGAAGATAGAAAACAGGGGATTGAAGATCAGTTAGCCTAACATCAGAAGAAGGGAAAATACTAGACTATTATTAAGTGGTAACAGGGTATTAGGAAAATAATAATGGAATTAGGCAGAATCAACATGGATTTATTAAACAGAAATCATGTTTGTTGAATCTATAGGAAATTTGTGGTTGTAAACAAAAAAGTGGATATGGGCAGACCAGTTGATATGGTGTATTTGGACTTTCAGAAGACTTTCAAAAAGTTGCCACACAAGAGTCTTAAACAAAATTAGAGAATTAGATTGCATGGTGTTGGAGGTAACATAATGGTGTAGACAGAGTATTGGTTAATGGAAATATAGTAGGAATAACGTGGTTGTTTTCCGGGTGGGAGACTATAACAAGTGGAGTTCCACAGAGATTGATGCCGAGGCCGGGGTTATGATGTACTGTGCTGCACAAAGCTAATTTTCATGGCACTTATACCCTGTGTATGTATGCTTATAACAATAAACTTGAACTTAATGGACCCCTTTAAAATTCTAGACATCTAGACACCTCTACCAGGCGGCATCAATCTCTGGCATTTCACACTCCCTATCATTCAAGGCAAGATCTCGCTTGACCACTTCCAGTCTCCATCTTTATCGCCAATACTACAGAGTCACACGAACGTAATCTTTGTACACCTGCACACTGGGGGAGGCTGCAAAGCAGGCAACAAGTTTTGCTTGTTCATGTGAGCTGAAGGAAAAGAGGATGAAGAGTAGAGAATCTAGGTGACTTCCTTAATGCAACAGTGAAAAGAAAACCTTGAGATGTGCCAGAGATCAGCAGCAGAGGCCTGGAATGATTCAGAGGATAGGAAGCTGAGAGCGACCATGACATACACTGCACAAACAAGGCAGTCAAGGCACAGATAATGTTGTATTTGAGGTTAAAGGAAATCAGAGCTTTGAGGGCAAAGAATAAAGAATGAGTGTTGGCTATTTAAATACCGTGATTTCAGAGGGTTAGTAAAATCTGACTTCTAAAAGTAAATAAGGAATGCCCTTGTTCAAATAAGTGATGATGAAAATCCCATCGTAAATGAATTCTGGGTGCTAAACCAACACTATCTGGAGGAGTTTTACACCAGACTAAAAGGTGCTGGGAACCACCTGAGGGATTGGGAGTTAAATATCACCACTGACTTTTTGATCCTCAAAAAGTGAGCACATATTGCCTTATAAGCCAATTTTCAATGTATTGCACTTTTTTCAGGAGTTGTGCAACTGACTTCTGGGACAATAAGTCCAAAAGCATTAACTGTTTTGTCCTGGACAGTAAAACTTCATTATAACTATATCCAACCATCATGCTCCAGATTTAGTTTCAAATAAGGTGAAGCCTTGGAGTCTTGAGCTGAAATGTCTCTGAATTCAGCCACCACCCAACCTCAACCATGGTACAGATGTGGTTAGTCAAGACTCAGAAGCTTTAAGCTTCTTAGATTGTTTCAGAGACAATAGTTTTGATCTAGTTCTCACTGGGACTGAAGGGAATGCCACCATGGTTACAATAATTAAGGTGATTATTATTTGACTTTGAATATGGCAGTTTCTAAACTATGGGGAGTGATTCAAGAAAGTTCTGCTCTGTGTCTTCAATTGATTTTGAGAACAAGCCACTGGAAAGCTAGTCAGATCAGTAGCAAAAATTCCAAGTTATTTGTAATCATCGTGATAAAGTCAAGGAGTAATATTGCACAGAAACAGCCCTGTTGTCACCTGTTGTACCTATCTAGTCCCATTTACCCCCATTAGGTTCAAGCCTTCTATGCCTTGACAATTCAAGTACGAGTCTAGATGCTTCTTAAGCGTCATAGGAGTATCTGCTTCCACCACCTCTTCAGACAGTGTGTTCCAGACTTGAACCACCTTTTGTGCAAAAACATTTCCCCTCAGATCCCCTCCAAACCTCTACCTCTCACCTGAAACCTGATTACATACCTCTCACCCAAATAACTGATCCTGGTGGGCTGTTAAGCTAATATTCAAGTCAGAATGAAATAGTAATTGTACAATAGTAAAGTATGAAAGTAAATAGTGTTCTTTTAACATGAAACAGTGAATTGAATTCTCCAATAGTTTATGTGAATTGTTTTCCCAAGTTCAAATAGAAATGCAGAATTGCATTGACTAACCCTGTGTAGCAGTCATTACCTTTATGTTCTGCAGCATTTCGTGGGACTTCTTGATCCGGTCATCTGAACACTCCATTGTTTTTTGTTGTATAGAAATAATTTTTTTTGCGATTAAGTACTGAAGAGGGGTGAGCAGGATAATGATACATATTCCTATCAAAGCACTGTATCCCAGTTGCAGATAGAGTAACAGAATTGTCAGTATAATCTGAAATCAAGATACAAGTAATGCATTAAGTAGAAAAATTATTGGAATAGTGCAAGATGTATAAAAAATGGTTTCATGCAATTGTAATTGTAATAAAGGGTTTAAAAACCCTTCCATTCAGTCCATCTTCACAATGCATTGCTTCAGGAAGGTAAATAATATTGTCAAGGATGCCTGCCACCCTGGCCATCCCCTTTTTCTTTTCTACCTTCTGGGAAAAGATACAAGAATTTGAAAGCCTGAATGACTAGACTCAAGAACAGCTTCTTCCCCACTGCTATAAGACTTCTGAACAACTGCCTCTTTCATATCCCCTTCCTGGTAGTGCCTCCACATTCTCAGACTCCACATTCTACCTCTCTCACTTATTTCATTATCATCACTTTAGCATTTCTTTTTGCGCTACTTCATATTGCACTACTATCTTTGCACCATTCTGTTGTTTTGCACTCGCTGGATTTATGGTTGTATTTATTATTTATCATGTATACTGTTTGCTCTGTGAACTTCATGTGAGCAAGGAATTTCATCCCACCCTGGTGTAAATGACAATAAACTAGTCTGAATCTGAAAATTCCATCTCCTTTTTGTCTTTAAACGTGTGGGGATTGTTGGCAATCATAGCATTCAATGCTTGTCCCTAATTATCCTTGAGAAGATGGTCCCAAGATGCTTTCTTGGATGATGCAGTTCATGGGATCAAGGTACATCCAAAGTAACATCAATAAGGGAGCTCCAGCATTTTGATGTAGCCACAATAATATATTTCAAAGTAAAAGATAGTATGCAATTTTGGGGAACATGAAGATAGCTGTGCTAAAATACACACTATGCTCGTGACCTATTGGATGATAAACACTGCCCTTTATTGTTCACTGTGATATTTGAATATTTTGACTGTGCTGCTGCAGAACTTTGGTTGTTCCTACAATTGGTTACTTACTAATTTTATTCCAATATTCCTGACAGCAAATGGAAAGTTCTGTCACTAAGTCAATCAATTTCAGAAATTTCCAGGAAAATTATTCCATGGGTTTCAAAATCTATGCATTGTAATCTACACACACTAACAGTTAAACTGCTTTAGCAAACTGAAGTTTCTTTTTAATTAAAAATGAGAATTTCTCAAGTCATTGGCTCTCCTCATCACTAACTTCACATCACCAGTTAGTGTTCTACTCATCAACTTTTCAGTGGAAAAGTGCAAGTTCAGTGACTCTATTCATTTCAATGGAGAGCTGTAGCTACAGTTATGGAGGTATATTTCAGGTGATTTACATATTTTAAATTGATTTAACTTAATATATGTAATTTTTGAAAAAGCTTCAACTATTTAATTTAAATTTGTTGATAATGTTTTTATAATAATGATTTTTTAAAATATTTTTGCTTTCAAATTCTTGACCATTTTGACAGTTAATATGCTTACTTAGCTAGCTGTCAAAGCATTTGTGGGCATTTGTGTCCACATCCTAATGGTATGTGGGTTCCAGTACGTTTAAGGGGAGACTGCTGCAATTCCTCCAAATTATTGATGTGTGATCTACGTATACTAAAGTAACCCAGAGGCGGCAAGGCCACTTTACAAAACCTTTCCCATAAAATCAATCTGTTCATTTAGCTTTTATAAAGTTGACATACCTGTAATGGAATTGAAATCAAATAGAATCCCATAAATGCCACCATCATTATTTGATAAGTGTCCACTGACATGTGATTGATAACCTGGCCCATCGTCAGATGATCTCCACTGAAGACCCACACTGGCAGTGACAATGCTTTCAAATAAATCATGGCCTAGAAAAGTAACATGGAAATGCCTTCATATTTCTGATTTTAACAAAATTATTAATTTAATGGCATGGGGCCCTTCCTGACTGATTTATTGCTCATCACTAACTGCCCTTAAGGAGGTGGAGGTGAGCTGAAGTCTTGACGTGGTGGAGTTCTTCTGCTCAGGGTACACCCAATATTGTTGGTCAGTAAATTCCGGGATTTAACTTAGAAATATATCACTGGTCCTTCGTGTTCACTAAGTCAGGATGGTGCGTGACTGGGAAGGGGATCTGCAGGTTTTGATACTCCATGGACTAGATGCCCTTGTGCATCTTGGGGGGGGGGGGTGGAAGCTGAGAGTGTGGGAAGTACTGTCAGAGTAGATGAGGCAAACTACTTAAATGTAAAGTTTGTGTATGCAATATAAGCACTACTTATGCAAATCCACAAAGCATACCAATGTAAGCAACACATTGGCCACACCATTTACAGAGGGCAGAGTAGTGGGGTCAATGGCCTGAAAATTTAGTAAGGCCTGGCAAAAATGGAAAGCAGAGGTATTGCTATATTTAACATTAGGATAATTAGAATTTTTCACTGCCTGACCACCAGTCAAAGTGAAAACTTGCTGGTTGTCAGAATAGAAAGATAGTCCTAAAAGGCAGCAGCTGAAGTGCACGAGATAGTGCATGGCAATTCAGAACATCAGAGATGATACATGTGAGTGGAGATGGTGAAGAGAGAGGGAGGCCAAGCCTAATCTGTAACAAATCACACAGGCCTCAGAGCAAAAATCTCCATCTTGAGGTTAGGGGTTGGAAGCTGGGAAAAAGGAACAGACAGTGGAAGGTGTTGGGAAGCTTACTGGTGGGGGTGAAGCAGATCCTGATGCAGGGTTTTGATCCAAAACATCAACAATTTCTTTCCTCCCACAAATGCTTCTTGACCCACTAAGTTCCTCCTGTATATTATTTGTTGATCCAGATACCAGCATCTGCAGTCTCGTGTCTCCATTAAAGAATGGCTGCTGTGTTTCTTTTTTAAAAAGATGTAGGTGAGCACTGGACTAGCACAAACTCAGAGCCTAGGAAAACGGCAATAATCAGAGAGAATAGGATAAAATGAAAGTATCTTACCTGCAGACCTGATTTTATACGTATTCCATCTCGCACAACAATATAAAAAGATGTCTGTTGGCAAAAGTAACGAAAGAGCACTGCGCACAGCATCAAGAATGCCAGAATGTAGCCATTATTAGTAAATTCCCAGAAACTTACAAAATGTATTCCCTGTGTAAAATTAGGATATAAAACACCATTACCATTTATTAAACTTGTCCCATGCCTCCATAAACAGTTGCATTTAGTTGAGCAGGTAGATATTCTATTTTACTTTCAGCTTTTTGATCCTCATCTGCTTATCATTTAATATTGAAAATCAGCTTAATCCTAAGAGAACCCAAACAAGCAAAAGCAAATTCTGTTGATTCCTGTACTCAACAAATAAAAATACAAGCTGCTATTATCAAAAGTATGATTGGAACAGTAGATGAAACAGGAAATTGATACAAGGGAATGCTGTAACTTGTTATTTTCAGGAACACAATACAAAAGAGAATCACAGAATTATTATTGATAAACCAACTAGGAATGACAAGGCTAGGAGAAATTTTGAATAAAAAAATCTAAGTACATAAATGGATTAAGTTTCCTGAATAGTAACTGTTCAAAGAACAGGATTAATGAGGTGTCAGTAACTTCAAGATGGATGTACTGTTATACAGTGGATGCTCAATCAGCAATTAACTTGAAGATCTCATGTTATCTGAGAAAATTACCTGAATGCAATACAAGAAGCATGCAGACTCATTTACTTTATTCACATTGCAAGGCCTAATCAACTTCAAGAGTGTTCTACTTCTTGAATTAAAGAAAAAGGTAAGCTGGTTTTAAATTTATGGGCTGAAATATACTTTGGTTTTGCTGGTGGTTCCCTATCAAACCACACACAAGGTGCTCTTTGCAGCATATCCCTGATCTCCATTCCAGCACGTTGTAGTGCACCAAGTTTAATTGACGGCTTATTTAAATTTTCCACTCTGCCACGAGAGTCATCAGTAAGTCCAGGGGTGGAACTCTGTTGTACTACTCTAGAGGGCAGCTGCCCTTTTACCAAGCCCCTCAACTTTAACCAGCCACGGTGGAATGAAATAAGTGTAAGAAGTATGTTTTTTTATTTTACAATACATTTTAATTAAAATTATATCATGTGTTTTTAAGTAAACTTACTATTTAATGTTTTTGATAAGATTTCTCAAGTTAATACTCATTTTCAGGATCTGTCTGTTACTGGCAAGGCCACTATTTATTGCCCATCCTTAAATGCCCATGAGCTGGTGGTACTAAGCCACCTTCATGAACCACTGCAGTCCTTCTGCTAAAAGTACTCCCACATTGAAGCTGGGTAGGGGGATAGTATTTTGCATGAAGGGGGACACCACTATTTGCAAACTCCCCTTCAAGTTGCACACCATCCAGAGTTGGAAGCATATGACATGTTGTCCTTATTCTTTTTGGTGCTAGAGATTGTATGTTTGGGAGTTTCTTTCAGAGTAGCCTTGGCAAGTAAATACAGAAGTAGAGAGAATGAACCTTTAAATTTGTTGATTAATTGCTTTGACCTGGATGGTGTTGAGTTATTGGAGCTGCACAATGCAGGCAGATGGAGTGTGTTCCATCATTTTCTGACTTGTGCCTTGCAGGTGGCAGAAAGGTCTTGGGTGTCAAGAGGCAAGTCACTTGCTGTAGGATACCCAACTTCTGACCTGATATTATAGCCACAGCATTTCTGTGGCTCTGATTGATGGTGACCCAGGATATTGATGGGGACCTGGTTATAGTAATTCCACTGATTGTCAAGGGTAGATAGTTAGCTTCTCTTTTGTTGGAGATGGTAATTGCATGGTACTAGTGAAATGAATGTTATCTGTCACTTATCAGCTTGTGCCTGAATGTTGTCTAGCTCTTTCTATATGTGGACATTGGCTGATTCATATGCTGAAGTGCAGAACATTCTTGCTTCTGACCTTTTCAATGAAAGGAAGGTCAGTGATGAAACAGCTGAAGATGGATGGACCTAGGCTACTGCCAGAGGAACTCCTAGAGTGATGTCCTGGGGCTGGGATGATGAACCACTCATCTTTAACTTTCTTCGTATGACTCCAACCACTTTGATGCCCAAAGACCAGTTTAATCAAGATACCCTGATGTCAAGGGCAAAAACTCTCACTTTATTTCTAGAATTCAGCTCCTTGGTCCAAGCTTAGACCAAGAATGTGCTGAAGTCTGGAGCTGAGTGGTCCTGGCAAAATACAACCTGGGCATCAATGAGTAGGTAATTGGTGACCAACTACAGTTTGTTAGCAATGTTGACAATATGTTCCATCACTTTGCTGATGATTAAGAGTAGGCTGATTAGGTGATAGTGGGCTGGATTGGATTTGTCCTGCTTTTAATGAACAGGACATACCTGGACAATCTTCCACATTGTTGTTTAGCTGTTGTACCTGTAATGGAAATTTATTTCAGCTGTTTTAAAAAGCTCTGATTATCAAAGGCTTTGGAAACTACTGAAACACCAGCAATGGGGTACAGGTGAGGAGCTTTAGAAATGTTGCTTAAATCATAGTCACTGTTCATGGACTGCTCTGCTTCACAGGACTGTCAGAGGAGCAAAGACTGCAGTTAGAGTAAACCTGTAGGCCTATACAAGGTTGGTGTAGCTATGAAAATAGAGCAAAAGGGGTTGCAAGTACAAGGTAGATTGAGCAAACTCCACAGCTCAACGATTTGTTCTTTACAAAAATAGGGGGCGGCGGTGGGGCGGGGGTGTGGGTGAAATTTCAAAAAGATGAAAACATTTTTTGGGAGTCCAAAGTAGAGACCACAAAGTTGAGATCAATAGTTTGTTACATGCAGGATTTGAACAAAAAAAAACAGTTTTGGTATTCAATAGGTATTCCCAGCAACTGAATGCAATAAAAGCAGACACCATGTATATGCCACAATATGGGAATTTTGACAAAGCTAGGGCTCTGTTCAATTAGATGCCATGCCCTCCTGAAATATCACTTCCTTAATCTATACAACCAGAACAAATCAGCACACAGCTTTCAGAAATGATACTTAAAGATACCATTAGCTTTGCCTTATTGTCTATAGTTAAGTTGTAGGCTTTTAGACCCCTTTTGGCTCATTTGGCAAGTATTTGTCCAGCAAATATTTTTGCAGAGCCAGTAGAGGAAGAATTCACAGAATTTGTTTACATTGAATTACTGAACATTAGAAGTGTTGCTGGACTTACCAGAGACCACTAGACCATTTCCTGTAATAGAGCCATAAACTAGGGCCATACCTATGGTAGTGACAGGTCATGATAACCAGCTTATCTGGACATCTTTCTGTCACAAAGTAAATGAGAAAATGGCCTTGCTGGCTTCCTCCAAAAGCAGCATCAGAAAACTAGTAGCAAACAAAAAACTAACTAGAGGAACTCAGCGGGTCAGACAACATTTGTGGAGGTAAAGGGATTGTCTACATTTTGGGGCTGAGACCCTGCACCAGGACTGAAGAATGTAAAATGGGAGACAGCCAGTATAAAGAAGTGAGAGGGAGGGGTGAAGAAAGAACTGGCAAGTGATAAGTGGATCCAGGTGAGGAGGGGTTGATGGGCAGATAGAGGCAGGTGGAGGAGGGAGGGGTGGAGATAGTGACAGAGGCAGGGAGAGATTGGTGGAGACAAAGGCCTTAAGATATGGAATCTGATAAGAAAGAAGGTAATACATGAAACCAGATTAGGAAGGGATGCTGGGCCACCAAGTGAGTAAAGTGTATGGGTGATAGGCAGGTGGAACCAAGTGGGGGAGGAGAAACAAATCGGATAACAGGGGTTGGGGGGGGCAGGGTTGGAAAGAAGGGGATCAACAAGAGGACATAGGTGGATCAGAAGGAAAAGAGGACATGTAGGTTATTGGAGAATTCAATGTTTATGCCATTGGGTTGTAGTCCACTCAGGTGGAGCACAAGCTGCTGTTCCTCTAATTTGCCTTTGGCCTCACTCTGGCAGTGGAGGAGGCTGAGGACAGATAGATCGGTGTGGGAATGGGGAGG
>JARFYF010000119.1:42388005-42399211 GCA_030265395.1 Rhina ancylostomus | reverse complement strand
AAACTGCTTTTCCCAGAGAGTAGTGAATCTGTGGAATTCTCTGCCCAGGGAAGCAGTAGAGGCTACCTCATTAAATACATTTAAGACACATTTAAATAGATTTTTGTATAGTAGTGGAAGTAAAGGTTATGGGGAAAAGGCAGATAGGTGGATCTGAGTCCACGGCCAGATCAGCCATGATCATATTGAATGGCAGAGCAGGCTCGACGGGCCAAATGGCCTATTCCTGCTCCTATTTCTTATGTTCTTATGTAATGTGTTCATCCCTTGTGGTTACAGTCTCTGAGGAGTGCTGAGCAGTTTTGTCATGATTGTCATCCCCTCCTTTTCTCCATCTAGTGCTCCTCCCTGCTCTTCCAGCCCCTCCTCCTCTGAATTATCACATCAAATGGTGGGCTGAGCAAGGGGCCTCTCCTCAAACCCTGCAAAGACAAAACAGGGCTTGTAAATTGAAGTGAAGACATCTTCATGATGACATAACAGTGCAGGTGGTAATGATGGGTCTTCCTCATTCGTAAACTCACAAGCGGATATGGTCATTACATAGAAACATTGTTAGCAAGTACGCCTGGAGGATTCTGCATTGCAACTACTCTGAGTGGTAGATTCTGCATTGCAACTACTTGGGGGCCTCTTGCTTATCAGTTACAAGATTGTATCTTGAAGTCTGATAAGGCACTCTACGTAAGGGGATACACATCTCTGGGCATTCCTTCTTTCCTGATACTGGTGATCCCAGCTTGAAAGGAAGAGATGAAGGACACTGAATAACCGTTTTGTTTTTGTGCATTAGGGGACTGACCCTGCATGTATGGTTGATGAGGTAGAATGTCAAATGTGGGTAAGAGTGGGAGTTGGTGTGGGAGAATACGTGTGTGCATGTGTGTGCATGTGAAAAACTAGTTGATGTGACATCATTCCCTCTCTAGGTCTGCTTTAGTTGAAGGGAATAATAGTTAAAAATCACAATAGTTGAGAAAATCCTCTTCTATTGCCCATGCTAAATGGTTGTTTCTGCACATTCGGTCCCACTGAAATCAGTGGAGATGAAGGCATAGGAGGTGAGACAGTCAGTGGTCAATATTCCTACCTTCCGTCAGGTATACTGGATGAATTTTTCCTCCAATTTCTGATGCCTCGTGCCGAGGGATTCTTTGGATTTGACCAATATCACTAAAGGATGTGAAAATGAAAATAGTTTTATTCTGCTGGTTTAGCTGAAGCCTGAATCCTACAGGATCTCAATATCCTGAAGTACAGTACATAACTACCTTTGATGTTAAGGAAGCCCATTCAGTAGTTAAATTATTTCCATTCAATGGTTAGTTTGAAACTATTTTTAGTACCTAAGTAGAAGCCAATTTGCCTATTTTGACACTTGACAGCAACCAGGTTATCAATATAAAACATCTATATTTTTTCATAAGACCAGTAATTTAAATGGTATCGATTCAAAAGCTATTTTTATGGATTTGCCCAGATACATATCTGTGAAAAAATCTTGATAAGTGTAAGTAACATTGTTTGTAAATGTAGGTGTTTTGAAAATGTAGTTACTTTGAAATTAAGATGAGAATTTCACCTATTTAGCATAAAAAGGAACTGCTGTCCTTACACAGCAGTTGTACCACTCTGTTAGAACAGATTCATTTTGCTATTAAATTTTTTAGAATGGAAATCCTTTCTCGGTATCCCAATTGTGCTTCATTAATTAAACAAGGGCAGTTTAATTAGGAAGCTATAACTTCAGTCATTATTACTCATTAATATCCAAGGAGCTTATACATAAATTACAGCAGAGACTTGGCTTTATTGCCTTTTAACACCCAAGGGATCATGATCAATCCACACAATTTGCTCTGCAGTCACCTACAAGCAACCTTGAGGGTTGGGAAAGCCCTCTTCATGCCAGTTAAGATTGTTCTGGTATTAAAGGTATTTAGGTACTTTTAGATCACTTCAGGTAGATGGGCCAATCTGGGGTGATCATCTATCTAACTGATTCCATCATTCTCAAGTGAACAGGCTTTGCTTGGGAAAGAGGTATCCTCATGAAATGGGCACAGTACACTTATGCTCTTACTAGATGTTGGGCAGGGTTCCCAAGGATCCTGGGTGTTTACAGATAGTGTAGAAAAAGCCAACACGTTGACACCAGTGCTTTCTATAACAGGAAGCAATTACACATGTCCAAGTAATATTGGAACACAGAAACATAATACTGCACATTAGCGTCCTTATTCACAAAACTCCCTGAGGCATTTACACAGGGGTCCATATCAGCTGTTACCTGAAAGATGAGAGAAGTGTGGAATTTCACCTTGGTTGAGTTTATCTTCAGCAGAAGTTCAGTCATTAAAGGATCTCAGTCATAGACAAGAATTGACTATTCCTATAATTAATATTTCTATGAAGTGAGTAAATATATTTAGATTCATGTACAGGATTTAGTGCTGATGTTAATTGAGACAGAAGATCTCATGCTTTTAAATTTGATAGTTGGACACAAAGGTTTTCAGGGAAAGAATCCTAGTGTTTGGCATGGAATATAATCTGATGGCCAACACGGATCTTCATTCCATGCAGGGATTGGACATTGGCACTGACTCTGGGAAGACTGAATCCTTGAAGCAGGTAATCTCCATTTTGTTAATAATTGGCAATATTCTGGACTGGCAGATAGGTTCTGCACTGCACTCTGCAGAACGATGTCACCCAAGAGGAAATGCTGGATAGATCAAGACAAGAATATTTAAAAAAGGGAAAAGTGGGTGACTATCTGCAGGAACAAAAGAGGGAGACAGTGGTTGCTGCAGGGATCCGTGAGTTACTGGCAGTTTTGGGGAACTTTACCACAATACAAAGCTATAATGCTGCTTCAAGGGGCTGTGTAAGGAGGGAATCTGTTGATGGAAACCAGAAATAAGAAGGGAAATTCTTGGTATGTTTGACAGCTCACAAAACATGGAAGATCTGCAGATATCTGGGAGATAATATTGCATATTTTTACCATCACAAGCTATGTGCTTTGAAGTGGGAGGGCACATGAAAAGACAGACCCTTGCTGTTGATGTTGGGTTTGCAGCATTCAAGGGATGGCAGTGACATTAAACTCCTGGACCAGGAGTTAAAAGATGATTTTATGACAGTTGTAGGGGTTGAGTGGAGTAGGCAGATGTATAGAAATTTTGAAAGGTAACTGCTCATCTGTAGCGAGCCAGATTTAATCCTGACCTCTAGTACTGTCTGTGAGGAGCTTGCACATTCTTCCTGTGACTGCTTGGGTATCCTCTGAGTAGTCTAGTTTCTTACATACCAAAGATGTGAAGGTTCATAGGTTAATTGGGGACTGTAAAATTGCCCTAGGTGCATGGTAGAATCTATTGAGAGCTGATGAGAATATGGGGAGAATAAAATTGGGATTAATATAGGATTAGTGGAAACTGGTATGAGATTGTTGGCAATGGACCCAGTGAGCTGAAAGGCCTGTTCCCATGCTGAATGACTATGACTCATCAGAAAGACAACACTTTGGATCAAAGCGGTGGCTCTAATGTGGATGAAGACAATTTCTCAATATCTTTCCTTCTGTGACAGACTAGGTGGGTGTCCAGTTGATCTCTTCAGAGTACTGGAGTGAGAAACACCATCTGCATCTTTTCTCTTTGTACTTTGGAACTCCTCAACAGGTGGCCACAAAAAAGCCACTATCTCTATTTGAATAAATCCCTTTAGCACACAGGACGCTTGAAGAATTGCAACAACAAAGCAAGCTTCTTCTATGAAATTAAGTCAGCCAATAATTTGAGCTGATTTGTGGACAGAGGATTACTTATAAATAATGAGCGATTGAGATCTGAGTGTTGTTGTACACACAAGATCAACCAGCCTGCCAATTCAGATACTCCTAGATTTGTAAGTGCTCTATCAGAGGTATCTTTGGTAACAAAATGCATTGTATTCAAATAACTGATTTTAGTTAAAACTTAAGTAATAAGATTAAGATTCATTCATATTTCCTTATGATATGGAAGGAAGCCATTTGGCGCATCAAGTCTATGCCGGCTCTCAGTGCAATCCCATCAAACCCCTTCTCCCACTTATTTCCCTGTAATATTTTTCAATTATTGGGGGGAAAATGTTGTGGTATGCTTGATGCTTTTCTGGTTAAAAATTTTCAACTAAATGTTAAGCAAAAATCTTCCATTGCTAGTTACGTAGCTACCTGTATAAGCTAAGAGAATAAGAGAAATCACTATTCTGCTGTGTAATAATCACACAACAAACAAGCCCTTAAACATTAAATATAAACAAAAAATGCTGAAAGCACACAACAGGCAACATCTGTGAAAAGAGAAGCAGAATCCACACTTCAGGCTGATGGCGCCCTGTCATCAGCCTGAAAAATGATGGCATATTGAGTTTATGTTGCAGAGAGGGTGGGTAGGACAAACAGAATATCTGAAATGGGTGAGGTTATGATTCTCATGGATTAAACTGTAAATGAGGTTATTTGGATGATCCATTAATTGGGAAAGTTGAAGATCTCAAATCTCAACATAGGAACATAAAAACTATGAAATGAAGGCTGTCAGAAAGAGGGACCACAGACAAAAAAAACATAAAAGTTGCAAAATGCAGGTTTGTAATACTTGGCCAGTAGGTCAGATTGTGCTAGTGGAGAGAAAAACTTAGCCAAGGTTACTGATACAGTCATTAATACCGAGTTACTTGATGTAGAATTCAGTATAGAGTATGGAAGGCTGTTATGTGCCCAGACAGAAGATGAGATATTGTTCCTCATGCTTACATTGGGCATCATAATAACAACATGGACAGATAGGTCAGAGTGGGATTGGGATGCAGAATTAAAGTGGCAGGAAACTAAGGACAGCCCCTATGGATTGAATGCAGTGACTTTGCAAAATTCATCCAATTTGCATTTAGTTTCTTCAATGTAGAGAATACCACATTGTGAATACTGAATTCAGAACATTAGATTATAAGGATTGCAAGTGAATTGATTCCTCACCTGGAAGGATTCTTTGGGTCTGTAGATGGTGGGAATGGAAGAGGTAAAAGGACAGATGTTGTATCCCCTGTGGTTGCATTGGAAAGTGCTCTAGGTAGAGATGGAAGAATAACTGAGGGAACTGCGAATGAATCAGTCCCTTTGAAATGCTGAAAGGGGAGGGGAGGGAAAAATGTATCTGGTGGTGGAATCCTATTGTAGGTGGCAGAAAATTTCCTGAATGACCCACACAGAACCAACCCAATGCCATAAGGATATCTGGGATCTTCTGGAGAACCACACTCAAATTTCTGACTTACAGCACACGACGTTTTGTCCTACTGGTCTGTGGATGTGGAAGCAAAGGGTGAAGTACAGAAGACACACGTGGGCAGTGGAGTGAGTTGAGTTGCAGGTCTTAAAATATAACTAAGCGTGGGAAAGGAATTGTTTCGCCAAAATATCTTCCATATCTCCCTTGGCGCAGTTGAACTAATATATGAATACAAAGAGTGTATTTAAATATTCTGCTCTGATCAAAGAGTCAGTTTCTCTAGTTTGCAGAGCTGCTGCTGGTTTGAGGGAGGGAGAGGCAAGGTTGAGATGATATGGCCGAGAGAAAACTATATTTCAAATGTTTTTCACAATTCCCCAGGAAGAATTTTATTGCCACACTTGACAAGTCACACTGGCAACATATGCATTTTTTTCTACAGTCAGGTTAAGCCAGGTGTAACTCTAAATGTTCAACCTTAAAGGGGCAGCTGGTTCTGCCACATATTGACCTCTCTGAAAATTGGGACATCTTCTGCCACATGAAAGCTGACATGATAGTGGTATTTAAAATTATGAGAGGCATAGATAGAGTAGATAGCCAGAGTCTGTTTCCCATGGTAGAGGTATCTGAAACTAGAGGACATAGGTTTAAAGTGAGAGGGAGGAGGTTTAAAGGGGATGTGAGGGATACATTTTTAACACAAAAGGTACTTGGTGCCTCGAATGAGCTGCCAGAGGAGGTGGTAAAGCAGGAAAAGTAACAACATTTAAGAGGCATCTGGACCTCTTGAATGAGCAGGGCATAGAAGAAATGAAATTAATGCAGGCAATTGTGATTAGTATAGATCGGCATGATGGTCGGCATAGGCACAGTGAGCTGAGGGCCTATTTCTATGCTGTACAACTCTTTGACTCTATGCCAATTTCATTTGAATTTGGATCAAATGTAGATCTGACTTACACAACTTTTAAACTAAAATGATATTGGAGAATGAATTTCCCCTGTGTCTCAGACATTCTGCTGCTAGAGCTTCAGCAGTTCCAAGAACATGGCTATCTAAATATAGAGACTTATGTGTTTGTTGAACATTTGATTGTTTCCTAGGTCACGATGTGATAGAGCAGAATTTTGTTTCTTGCGTAAAAATAACAGGAGACCTTTAACTTCAGGAACATAGCTACAATTGGATATAAATATGTTTGAGTTTGTACAGTGTACAAAAGATAGACAGTATGTAGATAATCTCCATATACATTTATTTGATATCTTGTTTTGCTAAGAGACTGTAATGGAGAACAATACTGTTAATCTTTACATACATTTTGACTTAAATTAAACAAGTATTCTGATGTCACATAAGTTTTATAGACAGCTACATGCACATAAATATGCTGATTTGTACAGAAACATGTTGTAGTTCAGCAAAATCTAGTAATACAAAAGTACACAGTAGAATTTTTCACAAGGTAAAATGAAAGATTATTGAAGACATCCATATGAATTGAATGGGAAGAGGAGTCTGATTTATGACTTAATGATAGAATGCCGGTAAAAGCAAAATGAGCTCACAAAATCCTGTCTAAAAAGAAAGGATCCTGTAACAAGCGTGAGAATAACAATTAGAAAAATCCCTATGAACTCGAATACTCCTGGTGAACCAAACCTTTTTGTGATACATTAGGTAAGAATCTATTTTAAGTGGAACTAATAAGATTCAGTCTCAATTGTATTAATGCATTGAGCAATAGGCTAACCTTTCCCCAAACAAAATAAAAACTCTTATACTGTTCAGCTTAATTCAAAGGTGATATGATCAAAATTTCTTTTGTGGCCTTGTGCTTGTGCTTAATTCTACTTTATCACCTTGCATCTTGGATCTTCACAGGTAAAGACTTTACAATAAGATGTAATCTGAAATCCATTGGGAGAAAATATTTTTCTAAAATGGATAGGGTGAGAAATTTCCCTTTGGTCATTGGTACCAAATGTGTGAGAGTACTGGCCACTTGTTGTACTCACTTTGCAACATTTGGTTCCATGTGGAAGCACATTTGCAAAGGTGAGTTCAACCAATAGCCATAACACTTCACACATTTAATGTTAGCAGGCAAAGATGAATTAATATGCTCCACTTTATTGATATACCATTATTTCTAGTGTATGAGCAATAAAGGACTTCTTCCCTTTCTTAGGTACTCCACATCTTAATGAAAATGGATTGAAGTGTTCAATTAAGTTTTTAACATTTTTATCCAGAAAGCTGAGACAGTTGGTTAATATTATAAATTATAGAAAATAAAGGAACATTAAAAATAACATGGACATTAAAGTTTCTCTTTACTGATCAATTACAATGATATACAAACTGAAACATAACATATTTCAGTGGATTCTGTTTTCTGGTAAGCACCTTTAGTTTAAAAATGGTTGAGAAACTTTCCTTCAATTGTGTATTAATTATGCATTTCATTCATGGGATACCAATCAGTTGTGACATTACAATCATTGAGCAAATGTAATGTAGACAATTATATAAAGATTAATGGGAATCAAAACAAATTTTATTCAAAACTTAACATGTTAGTGCCAGTGAAATTGACCAAATATACACATTACTAATGACAGTTTGTACTGTTTTTTAAACCCTTCTGTATGGCTACTGACTTTCCTTTTCACATGGACTGAATGACTTCAGACCCTTTTTTCACACACTTTGTTCAATAAATATTAATGATTCAAAGAAAGACAAGAATTAGGCCAGATTATCATTGTACTTTGAAATAAAGAAGTTGTTTCGCTCCATATTAGCAACTGTTATTACTCAAAAGCAAAACAAATTCCTAAAAATCACCATTAAAGAAAGGTATGTTGTCTTGCAGATGAATATCATTATTCCCAACACACAATCAGCTAACAAGTTATAGAATAAAAATGCAGTATCATTGCTAAGATGTCCAATGCTATTGCTATAGCAAAACAATATAACTATTTATTTTACTCATCAGAAAACTCTTCATAACAGCATGTTGTAAGTTGTATGTCTGACAAACTAAATCTGACTGTTCTGAGGTGATTTTGTATCTTATTCTCCGTCATGCTGGTATTAGAAGCCTATTATTTATTGGCTTGGTACTGGTAAGCAAAACCATTTTACTAGTTGATATTAATTTATACCTGGTACTACAGAAAACTATTTAATTACTCAATGTCCATGTGAAGACAAAGTGCTGGTAAGCTGGGAGAGGTCATAAAAGATAAAATATAATTTTAGGGGTGCCTCCAGACTGCTGTTAGCTGAATTATTGACTTAATAAAAAGTACTTTTAAAGTGGCAAAGTGCAAAAAAAACACTAACTCTATTACACAGAAAGAGCAATAATTTAGCTAAAAGCCCTGAAACTATAGCATTGATCTTAACCATCTTTACCTTGGCCAGATGACCAGTTAAGATAACCAAGGCCACTTAGCTACTATGGTCCTGTGCCTTTGCTGGTAAAAGCAAACACTTTAACCTGGTCTTTTCAGTAGGTGAGTTTGCAGAAAGCTGTGGGGGCAGCGGGTGTGCTGATGCAAATTTTCATAGCAGACCTGACGTTGCCAACCTGCTGCAGACATGAGTGGGGCCAGAGGAATTGTGGAAAGGCAAGTACGTGTAATTTTATGTGGATTTTTTTGTGGGCCAAGAGTAGAAGCATACCTCTGATACTGACACTGAAATGTCAACCTGGACTTCAGCCATGTTGGGACAGTGTTGCTTTATACTTGGGAAATTCAATATTTCCTCGATGACCTCTGCTGTGAAATTTTGCCTCTTAACCCTGATCATTTGGGAACCATGGATTCTGATTTGCTGCTCCGTGGCGTGTACATACACACATTTCCAGATAATTTGTTCTGCTGGAAAGGAAACTATCTATGTTAGCATTTTGAGCATGTTGCAGAATAGGCACTGCCTGCACTGCCAAATTGAACTGCAGAGATGTAGCTAATGCCATGTGTTCCAATGGCAAGGGGGACCAGCATTCAGCAAGACAAGAGACCCATGCCTCTACCCTTCATCTACACTATCAAAGAGCTCATCAACTATATGCTAGCTTGTGCAACAAATAAAATGCTGGAGGAACTCAGTGGAGGGAAATAAACAGTCAATGTTTCTACCGCCTCGACCCCAAAATATTGACTGTCCATTTCTATTTACAAATTCCAGCATCTGCAGTCTCTTGTGTCTCCATATATTAGCTTGTTATTTATTTGGGAGTTGCAAGTTGGAGTAGGTTGTGGGTTACTCTTTTCACAGACTTTCATAGAAGTTTTGATAATCTGTGAGTGAGTATCTGTTAGATCTGAACTTTAACTGAATGCTCTTGATCCCAGCCATGAGTTTTCTGGTGACAATTCCATTAGATGTGCTGATTGATAAGGATGGTGAGGAGAGGGCACATGCAACAGTGCAAACAACCTAGATGACAATGGAGGAATTGTGATATATTTCCAAATCAGGAAAGTGTGCAACTTGGAGGGGAACATGAAGGATATGCTATTTCATGTACCTGTTCCCTTGTCCTTCTTGGCAGCAGAAGCTGCAAGTTTGGGAGGTGCTGTCAGTGGAGCCAAGGTGAGTAACTGCAGTGCATTTTGTAAATAGTGCTCACTGCAGCCCTGGTGTGCTAGTGGTGAAGAGAATGAATGTTTAGGGTGATGGATGGGGTATCAATCAAATGGACTGCTTGGTTCTAGATGGTGTCAAGCTCCTTGAAAGTTGTTGGAGCTGCACTGTTCCAGACAAGGGGAGAACATTCCATCATGCTCCTAAGTAGTACCTTGTAGATGGCTGAACGGCTTTGTGTCAGGAGTTGAGTCATTCATCAAAGTATACTCTGCCTATGACCTGCTCTTGTAATCACTGTGTTTATGTAGAGCTGGTCCAGTTAGGTGTCTGGTAAGTGGTAATTCCCAGGACTTTTATGGAGGGTGAGTTAACAATGGAGGGTGATTAGTCTCTCTTTTGATAAAGACAGTCATTGGCTGGCTCCCTAGTGCCACAAATGTTACATAATTTATTATCTGATGCTTGAATGTTGGTTAAATCTTCCTGCATGGACTGTTTTATATGCTGAGAAGTTGCAAATGGAATTGAGCATTTTGCAATCATCAAAGGACTTCTCCACCTCTGACCTTATGATAAAGCAGCTGTAGATGTTTGGGGGTTGGGCATTGCCCTAAGGAACTGCTACAGCGATGTCATGGGATTAACCTCCAATATTCACAACGGTCTTCCTTTGTGCAAAGTATGACTCCAGCCTTGAAATGTTTTCTCCTTGATGTCCATTGGCTTATTTTTTATTAGGGCCCTTTGATGTTATAAATGTTCAAATGTTGCCTTGATGTTGAGGCAGTCATTATCACCTCACGTTCAAAATTCTGGGCTCTGGTCTACATTTAGACTAAGTCTCTGATGGCATCTGGAGCCAAGCAGTCCCGGTGAAGCTCAGACTGGGCATTAATATGCAGGTTATTGGAGAGCGGGCCACTTGATAGCACTGTCGCTGATTCCTTCCTTTGCCTTGCTGATGATTGGGAATGGACGGATAGGTGGTAATTAGTCAGTTTGGATTTGTCCTGTTTTTCATGAGGAGGACGTACTTGGGGAATGTTTCATGTTGTTGGATAGACACCAGTACTGTAACTGTAGCAGAACAACTAGTCTAGAAGTGCAACTAGTTCTGGTGACCAGAGTTCTGCAGTACTGAAGCTTGGGTACTATCTAGTCCTACAGCCATATCTTGAAATCACATGGAAAGATAATGGCTGAATTGGCTGAAGACTGCTCTTTTTGTGATGGTGGGGATCTTGGGAGGAAGCTGTGATGGATCAACCACTTGATGTGTCTGATTGAATAATAGTTGCAAATGTTTCAG
>JARFYF010000119.1:42107110-42121977 GCA_030265395.1 Rhina ancylostomus | reverse complement strand
ACTGAAATTATGCACTCTAGGATAACTCATGCCTGTAGTTAAGCTGTTCCAGTACAGTTACATCACTGGCATTGCATCAACAGTGGAAAAGTGCCCAGGTATGTCCTGTCCATGGGGGAAGAAAAGGGACAATTCAATCTGGTTAGTTAGAGTACAGTCAGTCTACTCTTAATCATCAGTTGTAATGGAAGATAAATGAGACTATACTCTCAAGTTGAGCTTACTCAAGTGATGCTCAGGTTGAGTTTTGCCATGACCTCAGACATGGACCAAAAAGTAGATTTCCAAAATGAAAGTGAGACAGATTGTTCTTGAAATTGAGGGAGCATTCAACTGAGGGGTCTTGGTACAACTGGTCAACAGGAGTCAAAAGGAAAATTACTGATTGGAGTCATACCTGGAACAAAGAAAGATGGTTTTGGATATCGGTGACCAATCATTACAGCAATACTTTATCCCTGCATAGTGTCCTAGGCCCACCTTCTACTGCTTCATCAATGAACTTCCTTTCAACATAAAGTTAGAACTAAGCATATTTGTTGAAGTTTGTATAGTGTTCAATTCCTTTTGCAATTATGGAAATACTTGCAAGGCCTAGACAACATTCAGGCATGTGCTGATAAGTAATGTTCATGGTACACAAGAGCCAGGCAATGACTTATTGAAGACAGGCAGATTATTACCCTTCATAGTCAGTGGCATTCCCACTGCAGAGTTCCCCACCATCAACATCCGGATGGCTGCCATTGACCAGATTAGAGGGTGGATATTATGCAGCAAGTGACTCATTTTTGACTTTTTTCATGATCCATAAGACTAAATTTACTGTATTGGAATATCCTTCACTTACCATGATGGATGCAGCTCCAGGAATATTCAAGCTGCTATGCAAAAGAAAGCAGTGCTGGATTGGCACACCAACTACCAAGGGTAGCAAATGCATTGGGAACATCTTCACTCTAGGTTGCCTTCTAATTTGCAAAATATTCTAAGATGGAAGTAAATTCCCATTCCATATTGCCATTGGCTAAATCCTGAACTTCCTAATTCTTCCCAACAATAGTGTGAATTTGTTCACCAGATAGACTGCAGTGGCTTGGCACGACTTTCTCGAGGGTAATTAGGAATGGCTAATAAATGCTGGCCTTGCCAGCAACATCCACATCATGCAAATGAAAAAAATAAACAGAACAGAACCAGGACAAATGACTGAAAGTCAGCTCAGAAGGTAGTACTTTAAGGGAAAAGAGAAAAGAGGGATATTTAAGGAGGCAATCCAATGCCTAAAATTAAAGAAATAAAAGAGAACATTTGGTTAGTCAAATTAAAAGATAATGAAGCAACATATGATCTGAGGCTGGGGTAGTGCAGGGCAATTTTGCTGAGTTGGAAATGGATTATCTTAATGATGTTATGGATTTCAGGACACAAATCTCTTCATTATCAAAAACAGCAATATGATTTGTTCAGATAATTTACTGTATTTTGAGTTGTGGTGACGGAGCTGAATTCCTGTTGAACATAACAAATAAAAGTGGGGGTAGGCCATTTAGCCCCTTGTGTATGGAATCACTATTCAATAAGATCAAGGCTGTTCTTTCTTACCAGCATCACTTTCCTGCAGTAATCCCCTATCTTGTTATCTCCTCAATTTATAAAAATCTACTGATCTCCATCTAAATATCTGTTGAGCTTCCACTGCATTGTTGGATAGGGATTCACTACTCTATAGATGAAGAACTCTTCTCTCATCTCATCTGAATAGCTGACCATGTATCTTGAGACTGTGATCTCCCGTTCTCAACACATGCAGTCATGAGATACATCATTCCTGCATCTAACTTGTCAAGTCTTTTTATAATTTTGTAGGTTTCAATTGGATCACCTCTTGTTCTTTTAAATTAGCTAAAGTGCCCAGTCTGCTTAATATCTCCTCATCTGATGCCTTTATGTCAGACCCTCTATCGCAATTAGAGAGAGAGACCAGACCTGCATATGATATTCTAGATATGATGGCACCTTGAGCCCATGTAATTGAAGCAAGGTATCTCTACTCTTGCACTCAAACCTCCTTGCAATAAATGGCAGACATACTGTCTACTATCCTATTTGCTTGCTTTACCTGCATGTTAACTTTCAGTGATGCATGTAATGGTTGACCAAAGACAATGGCTTCAATCTTTCCCATGTTCACTTGTGAGAAATTTTTACTTGTCTGATAGTGAATTTGATAATAAACATTTTGCTAAAAGGTGTTAGGAAAATAGAGTTGGGTGCCATCAGAGGATCATTGGAACATGATGTATTATTGACTAACACCACAAAAGGGTATCTGATAAATAAGAATAAGAAGGGGCCCAAGAATAAACCCAGAGGTTATGGTACGAGAACATGAAGTGAAAGCATTGCATGATTGCCTAACTATGATCAATAAATAAAAATGGAGCTGAGCAAAAGTAGTTCCACCCAACTGGATAATAGTGGAATGGTATTGAAGGAGGATGAAATATGGAAAGATGCAAATGTCCAAAGGAATGAGGAGGGATAGTCAAGGTCACAAAAATATAATTGTTTCTCTGTTGTGTGGATGGAGGGGTTCCAAAATGGAATAATGGAGAAGATGAGCAGTTAGGACACAACTTTTTCATTGATATGGGAAAAGAAAGTGAAAATGGGACAGTAATTTGCAAAGATAGTTGGCCAAGGGTATGTTTATTGAAGCGGAAGTTAGGATGGTAGATTTATCAGTGGTGGGAACAAGATCTGAGGAGATGCAATCATTTGCAAAAGAGAAGTTGGGTGGTTAATTCCTTGGTCAGAATAGATTCAAGTGAGTGGGGGTGGTGAGACTCTAATCAGTTGAGTCTGAAGGAAGCAAGACGGGCGATGGATTAGAATCCAGAGAAATATTCCAATTTGGTAATGGTTAGTTAAAAAAATGTTTTTCACCAAAGACATTCAAACTTCTATACTTGAGACTTAAGGTAGCAGGGATAATGGGTATTATCCTAATACCCATGGTATTATCCCTAATACCATGGGTATTAGGAGGAATATTGATCTGAAAAGAATCTTGGATATCAAAGGTTTTGGTGAGAATGTGATTTAGGAGATCATGTTGGAACTCGGGCACAGGGAGCATTTGGAGGGGATAGACCTTGATGGGCAAGAAGAGAGGAAAGCAGCAAATGGGATTTGTCACAGCCTTTGTGACAGAATTATACAAGTTGCTGACATTTTTTGGAGGTGAGTGAGGAGGAGATGGGACAGTGATTTAAGATAATTTGCATTGGAAAAGAAGGTTCCCGGAGATGATGTTTGTATCGTGGATAATCTTTGATTAATAATCTGTTTCAGTAATCAAGATCATGACTAAAGCTGCTTAATGTGGTCCAACTAAATTTGATGGTGGTTTGTTAAAATCTGTTTTCCACAGAAGTAGTTCACTATGTATGTACCTTGGATTTAAGGGAGAAGGGTAAACAGTGGAAGGAGGAGAGAGCATTGGTTTCAAGGACAACATGATGATCAAAGGGTTTGGTGAGGATGTGATTTAGGACATCAGTGGCTGTAGAATAATGTGCTAGAGGGTGATTTGAAAATATAATGGCAAGAGGTTTGAGGGAGTTTTTTCCAGTGGAAGCACAGAAAGTAGAGGAGGTTTGGAAGGGTGAGGATAAATATAAGGACAATGAACTTGGAAGAAGGAGAGCTGGAGTTGAGGTGAAGGATGAAACTAAGAATGAGAAGTTGCTCAGTGGAGAGTCTGAGGGTGAAAAGTAGAGGACAATTCATTGATAAACTGGATTACAGATGGTAATGAACAATCTTAAATGAGAAGCTAAAGGATTGGAACAAGATGAGATGCTGAACTGAGGAGAACATGCTAGAGGTGTAGGGAAATACCACTGTTCATTAATTGGTAAATTGGTTTTTCATTGTCAGATGTACCGAGGTACAGCGAAAAACTTTGTTTTGCATGCCATCCATACAGACATTTCTTTACAACTGTGTATTGTGGTAGTACAAGGGAACCCAATAACAGAATGTTATGTTACAGAGAAAATACAGTGCAGGCAGACAATGAGGTGCAAGGCCATAAGGTAAATTGTGAGTTCAAGAGTACATCTTATTGTATTAGGGGATCGTTCAGTAGTCTTATAACAGTGGGATGAAAGCTGTCCTTGAGACTGGTGGTATGTGCTTTCAGGATTTTCTGTCATCTGCCTTGTGGGAGAGGGGAGAAGAGAGAATGTCCCGGGTGGGTGGGGACTTTGATTATGTTGGCTGCTATACTGAGGCAGCGAGAACTGTAGACAGAGTCCATGGAGAGAAGGCTGGTTTTCGTGATGAGCTGAGCTGTGTTCACAGCTCTCTGAAGTTTCTTGCAGTCTTGGGCAGAGCAGTTGCCACACCAAGCAGAGAAGCATCCGGATAGGATGCTTTCTATGGTGGATCAATAAAAATTGGTGAGGATCAAAGCAAACCTGCCAAATTTCTTTTGCTTCCAGAGGTGCTAGTGAGCTTTCTCGGCTATGGCATCTACATGGTTGGTCCAGGACAGGCTATTGGTGATGTTCACTCCTAGGAACTTGAAGCTTTCAACCCCCTCGACCTCAGCATTGTTGATGTAAACAGGAGCATTTGCACTACCTCCTTTCCCGAAGTCTATGACCAGCTCTTCTGTTTTGATGATATTGAGGGAAAGATTGTTATGACACCATGTTACTAAGCTCTCTATCTCCTTCCTGTACTCCGACTCATTGTTATTTGACATTTGGCCCACTATGGTGGTGTCACCTGCAAACTTGTAGATGGAGTTAGAGCAGAATCTGGTTATGTGGTCATGAGTATATAGGGAGTAGAGTAGGGGGCTGAGGATGCAGCCTTGTGAGGCACCAGTGTTGAGGATAATCATTGAAGTTGAGCTTATTGTCATATGCACAAGTACATGTATGCACAAGTGCAATGAAAAACTTGCTTGTAGTGGCATCAGAGGCACATAGCATTAGATAAGCAGCATTTACAAGAAAAAACAAATTAAGCATAAATTGTACACATTTTTTTTACAAGAAAACAATTAGAACAAAAAAAACAAAGTCCATTTTAGTGCAAAGTGGTCATAGCATTGCTAAACTGTTGTGATTAGGATTTTGCCAGTTGGTTCAAGAACTGTATGATTGAAGGTGTTCTTAAACCTGGGGGTGTGGGACTTCAGGCTTCTGTATCTCCTGCCCAATGGTAGCTGCAGAAAGATGGCATGGCCTGGATGGTGGTGATCTTTGATGATGGATGTTACCTTCTTGAGACAGTGCCTCCTGTAGATACTTGATGTGGGGAGGCATGTGCCTGTGTTGTGTTGCTTGTATTCCGTGATGTTTTGTGTGGCAGAGGTGTTACTGCCTATCCTTACTGATTATGGGCTGTTAGTCAATAAACAATAGTCTAACATAGATATCTTTACTATCCAGGTGCTCCAGAGATTGTGGAGTCCAAAATGTCAAAGCTGGGAGTAGAGTGCATAAAATGAAGGGGATTGATAAGAGTAGCGCCTGGCAGGTGTGTGGAGCAGGGGGAATGTGGCAATTGGAGTCGCTGCTTGCTGACAGACAGCAATGTGGGTCTCGGTGAGGTGTTCAGAGATCACCTGGCAGAAATAGACGGAAGGTCTCTGAGATTCCAAGGGGAAGTCAAGTCTTGGGTGATAAGAAAAAATGGTGAGTGCGGTAGGATTTATGTTTGTAAATGTAGAAGATTTAAAAGGCCTCTTAATGGAAAGGTTTTGAAAAAGAGGACATAGAGGAAAAGGACTGGGGTCCAGTGTGATAGCTAAATGCATACACATACAGAAATGGGGAACAATAAATTTCATAAACATAACCTTATATTGGAAAACACATCAAAAATGGCCATGTCTTGAAGTGGACAAGGAATAGAGATGAAAGAAAAATAGATTTGACATCAAAACTTCACATAGGTCACTAGTTCAATTAATAAATTGAAGCAGGTAGATGAATACCCAAGATGGATCACTGCTGATCAACTTGAAATTGCAATATCAGCTCTTTCTTTGACTTTGAAGTAGAGAGTCAGGTCATTAATGTAGAAGACTTGATAATTTCCTATTAATTAATCATGAATCCAATTGATTTATGTAGAGAGGAAACATCATATTTCCCCTGCTTTCCCTGTCAGTAGACAAAAAGGTGCAGTTTTAGCTGTTGAAACAAGAGAGTTCCTGGGTTGGTTAGTTAGAAAGACAAAGTGAAATTTGGAGAAAGTTCCTCAGCAACAGTCTGATTTGCCTAACTTCAAAAGCAGAACTGGATCGGAGGTGGAGGGTTTGGGCAATTGACAGTGTAGATTTCAAACCATCAAACTGGAATAATAATTGACAGCAAAAACAGCACTGAAGATGAACAAGAGCAAACACAATTATGTTCGGTAAGCATCACAAGACTCAAGGAATAGGTTTTTTACTTCACTTTAATAATATAGCTATTGAACAATTCAGAGACTTCAGGACCTGCTCTGACAAGTCCCCTTTGCTGTCCTCTATGCATTGTGGCAGTTATTCTGAGGCACAATTTCTGATTTTCACCACACATCAGCTCCAAGAAAACTGTGGAGAGCTGTACCAGCCACCATACAGGGTTATCTTCAACCTCACCAAAGGACTGTGGAACAGCCTTCTCAAAGTTGGCTGCCTACAGAAATGTATTCCCATCTTGTGTTTGCTCTACAATTGTATACCATAGTGGGAATGTGGAGAGAATGAAAATGGGATTAATGTTGCATTAGTGTAAAACTGGGTGTGGACTCGATGGTCTGAAGGGTCTGTTTCCATGCTGTTTCTCTCACTGACTCTATGAAATACTAACCAACAGGTCTGCAACAGAGTTAACCTCAGTAAAGACTGGTGTCAAACAAGATTGTGTTATTGCCCTAACATTTTTTTCAATCTTAATCATAATCACATCAATCATAAAAGTCATACAGCATGGGAACAGGGCCTTCAGCCCATCAAGAATCCATCCACATGAATCCTACTCCAATCCTATTATTTTTCTCATTCTTCCCTGAAACTCCTCCAGATTCCACTACATACCAACACAAGAGGGGCAATTTACAGTAGATAACCTATAAACCAATACATCTTTGGGATGTGGGAGGAAACTCATGCGAGAGAATGTATCAACTCCACACTGACAATACCAGAGGTCAGGATTGAACCCAGATCACTGGAGCTGTGAGCCAGCAGCTCTACTATCTGCACCATCCTCCAAAGCTTCCTTGAGGAAGTGCTGCTTACCTCCAACAAATTTTCTGTGGGAATGGAACTAATCTTCAGAACAAAATGGAAAACTCTTCAACATACGATGAACACATTCCAGAACTAAGGTCACCTGAATCTCAGCAGTGGAACTGCAACATGCAAACTATGCTTGCAT
Organism: Rhina ancylostomus; assembly: GCA_030265395.1. Taxonomy (NCBI): domain Eukaryota; kingdom Metazoa; phylum Chordata; class Chondrichthyes; order Rhinopristiformes; family Rhinidae; genus Rhina; species Rhina ancylostomus. Next base: position 42,114,526 of record JARFYF010000119.1, on the reverse strand, counting down.
ATTTGCATGCTTGGAGCTAGAGCTCCGTTACTTTGTTGATTTATTCACTGAAGCATACAGGAGGATGGGCCTCGTACTCAACATCTGCAAGACTGAGGTCCTCTACCAACCTACCTCCACTGCACCACAATGTCCTCCTACAAAGGTTCACAATGACACTCTGGAAAACAAAGACCATGTCCATATTTTGGGAGCCACCTCTCACTGAAATTTACCATCTCCTTTGCACTAGCACAGCCTTTGATCAATAATGTAAAAGGGTATTTGAAGATCAAAGCTTCAGAGTTGGCACAAAACTCATCTTTTTTAGGTAGAAGGCCTACTACATGTTTCTGAGACTTGAACTACCTACAGCAAGTATCTCAAGGCACTGCGAAAATACCACCTGTCTCCGTAAACTTCTCTAAATTAACTGGAAGGGTGACTGAACCAATGTTAGTGACCTCTCCTGGGGCAACAAACCCAGCATCAAGACCCTAGTTGCAGTCAGTTAGCAAGGTTAGGCAGGTCACATCCTTTACACATCCAACACCAGATTCCCAAAACAGACACTATTCTGAGTTTGGTTGTGGGAGGAAATTACCAGATGGATAGAGAAAAATTTTCATGGATGTGCTGAATGCTTACTTCAAGTGGTTCAACATCCCCACTGACTCCTGGGAATCTCTGGTCCCTGACAGCTCAAAGTGGAGAAGGAGCATTCAGGATGGTATTGAGAACCATGAGGTCATGGTAATTCTGTGTGTAACTGGCAGAAGGAGCTCCCCTCCTTGGTGCCAGTTAGGCATCTCCTGCTCCACCTGTGGAAGGGTCTGTGGTTCCCACACTGGCCTCACTCGCCATGTCAAAACCCACAAAACCAGAATGCAAGCAAATCATCCTTGCCTACGAAGAAGTGATGACCAACTCTTGTATGAATAGCCCACACATGTGCCAATAAAATTTACTGACTTGACTTCCATCATACATTGATGTACAATTCTTAACTTACCTCTCAGCTTTCTACCTGGGATGCCTAGCATACAAACAGTGATCCTGTTCATTTGAATAGGGTTGCCAATTCTGTAGAATTAGGCAAACAACGCAAATGTGTGAGTTTTTAAGTATATTTAGTTTCTTAAATTTGTTTGTAATAATTCTTGTATTTAAATTTTTTTGAATAGTTTTTAAGTGAATCACTTTTAGAGACATATAGAAATAGTTTAAAAGCATCTGATAGTGGAGATGTTCAATCCCATGCACACAGAAGAGTTAAGTCTAGGGGGGTAGGCATCAGACACTGGCAGGTCTGGGCAGTAGGCTAGTTTCACACAATCTGGCCAGTGGTATTTCTGAGGATTTCTTTAAATTGGTAAATGTATGTGCATAGTGTGTACTTCATATGGCACTTCAAAAGTAGTCAAATTTATATTCCTGCAGACACGCAGTAAAAAATAAACTAATGGAGAGCCTTCAAAGACGAGATTGTTTGGGCAACAACTAAATGCAAAGAGAAAGAAAGGGTGTTCAGAGCTGGAATTTTCTAGCTAGCTAAAGATACGGAGACAAAAACAGTAAGAAAACAAGGTTTATAATAAATGATGGCATCATAGTGAAATAGAGAACCAAGCTGAAGACAGAAGTGAGAAAGGAAGTAATTGGATCAAAGTAGTTGCAAAAGAATATATTAAAGTCTGTGATAAAAGGGAACTCAATGTCCTTGTAAAGACTTGAACTGGGAAGGTAATTGTAGGATGGGTGGGCTAAAAGGCATGAAAAAGAGAGGCTGTGGAGGCCGAGGACATATTTGAGAAATTCATTGAGTACATGCAGTGGCATTCACTAAAGAAGAGGATACTGTCAAGGTCCTAGTTATGCAGAAGGTATTTAATAAATAAAAACAGTTAGGGGGAGCTACTTAAGATGCTCTCAAAGTTCAAACATGGAAGATAACCAAGATAAGATGCACCTTAGATTGCTGAGGGAATTTAAGGTGTTTCTAGTGTAGGGTCTAGTCACAATTTTCCACTTCTTCTCAGTGAATTGGAGGCTTGTTGTGGGAAAACGTTCAGAGAAAATTAACCAAGTAAAAGTTAATTGGCTGTGTAAAAGTATGAGCCAGCATGAATTTATTAAAGGCAAATAGTGTCTGACCAACTCAATTGAATTCTTGGATGGAATAACAGAAAAGTGTAGTTGATGTTGTATATTTGGGTTTTCAAGAAGCAACACTGACATTGCCAAAATTGAAGGTGTAGCAGCTAAGAGACATAAAGCAGAGAATCACTCTTATTCAGTTTGAACTGAAACATAAAAACTTTCAGTGGTCCTTTTAGTTGCAAAGTAAACAACTGAATTTGAGTATTCAGGGCTTATTCAGAAGAGAAAAAAATCAAAAATGTGGTATACAGCAAGAAAGATAGCAACAGACTTTAGAAAAGATAATAGGCTGACTAGCAAAATGGGCAGATACTTGGCAGAAACAATTTAACCCAAAGAATCGTGAGGTGAAATATTTTGGCAAGATGAATTATAAAGTATTTACTGCACAGAAGCAGACTTTTGATCAAGCTGGTCCATATAACAGCTTATGCTCCTTTCTTCAGCTAATCCATCAACCTATCTTTTTATTGCATTCACCCTCATATGCTTCTCTAGAATGTCTATGAATGTATTTTATATGGTCTTGTAAAAATTATACAGTAAGTTTCCACAAATGAGACTATTAGTTAAATTAAAAGCTCAAGCAACTGTGGTAGATGATTTACCTAATTAACAGATTGATTAGGAGCAAGGCTGGTGCATTTTGAGTTGGAAGGAAGCAAAAAATGGTGTTCTCTGAGATTCTGGATTAGGGCCTTAACTATTTGTGGTATTTCTTAAAGGCTTAACAGCCAAATGTATCTAAATTTTCCAATGATAAACGATGGTGGCATCTTATGTAGCACACACAGGAACAGATAATTACAGAGTCATTAATAGTTTGAGTGTGAAAAATGAGCAGATGGATTTCAATGTAGATTTGAAAAGTCATTGACTTTTGGCCAAAACAGGATAAATCTACATGTTATTTGAATAGAGACAAGCTGAGCTTTACGGGTCCTTGTAAACAGATCACTAAAATGGAATAATCAAGTTTAATATAATGCTGGGGAGTTGGGACCGTGACGATGAGGGAGCAATGATATATTTGAAGTTGTGTGACTTGAAAGGGAAGTTAGAAGTGGTGATGTTCCCAGGCTGAAAACAGTCTTTTAGGTGATAGGAGTATCAGATTTAGTAGGAGTTGTCAGAGTCCTTGGTGACTACCACTATACATCTTATAAATGGCACACATTGTGTCCATGAGGTTCTGATGGAGGGTGTGAGTATTTAAGATAATGGACAAGGAGCTGCCTTGTAAATTCTCATCACACTTCTACCTTGTGCTTGGTAGCTGAACTGCTTTGGTGAATCACTAGTTGATGATTACTTTAAATAGAATGGTGAGGAATCTGTCATGCTGCTTAAAATTGTATTGAGCATTCCTTAAGGACCAAAATGGTAGTGCTGCCATCAAACCAGTGTGATGTTATTATTTCATCTACCGAAGCAAATACTCTGGATGCTGGAATCCAAAAAAAAAGAAAATGCGAACAAATATTCAGTAGGCTTGGTAATATCAGTGGAGAGAGAAATGATGTTAGTCTTTATAAACAGATGACTTTTCTTCAGAAATAACATTGTGACCTGCTCCCTATGCATGTTGCCAGTGGACATAATGCATGTATCCTAAATTCACACATGGTGCCCTCAGTTTCTTGGAAGCATAATGGGCTGCAGTGCACCATAAAACTGCAGTCAAGACCAGTTTTATCTCCATGGTGTTTCCAAATGTCTTTGTTAAACTTTTGTTAAAGCAGTGGACCTTCTCCTAAATTTCAGAGCCTCAAAAAAATATAATTTTGATAGCACAAATCATATGGATAATGCTTGTGTAATTTGGATATTAAATAACAACACACATTTAAGCAGTATCATCAAAGCATAATACTGATAAACATGATACAAAGCACAACCAAAGCAGTATCATCATTAATCATTGATCACCAATCACTAGTCCTCTGGGTCAGGTCTTTGAAAAATCTGCAGCAAATTAAATACTTGATCTCTTTGTACTGAATACTAGTTAACTTTGCAAAATGTTCTCCTTCTGTTGGTAGAATCCTATTCAAAGGGAAACTAAAGTGTTTAGAAGCTAACTGAGTGTACATTTTATAACTTTTTAAAAATAGGAATCTGGGGCAGATGTTATAATTGTAATTCTTTAAGTGTACAATACAAAAGCGTTGGTTGGATGTTCTTGTAAAAGTAAGGGCTTTATTGAAATAAAAATGGGAAAAATTACATTGGAAGGTTAACAATAAAAACCGAAAGTTCTAGAGAAATAATGCTGATCTTTCAGTCTTTATGCAGAGAAAACTCAGGTTATGATACCAAATATGTACTCTTCTTTAGAATCCATCTTAAATTCTAAATGAGGCTTTGGCCTCATTTGCAAAAGTAAGTGCTGGGAGCTCATAAACCTCTTTGTTACTAAAACTGAGATCATCCACTCAGTTGCCTTTATTGTAAACTTTCCTTCTCCTCTTCCATAAATTCAAGCTTCGTCCAGTGTTCCACTTTGTCCTACCTCTAAACCACTATCTACGAGTTCTCTAGTTTTTTTGCCTATATCCCACATGCCTTATCTGAGCTCATTCATAAGCCCAGTCTTTTGTTTTTTTCAACCCTATACCCAATGTAATAATGACTACCTAATTTATCTCCTGCATTCCTATGCAGGCAGATCTCTGAAATAATTCCCTCTCCTTTGGTACTGTCCTCGTCCCTTTCCGACATCTTTCCTTTTTAAGAATAGTCATTTACTCACTGTAAATTATACGTACTATGTGTGGAGTAGTAGAATTAAGGAGCGTTAAGAGCAATGTGGGGAAAATAAAATGACATTAGTGTAGGTTTAGTGTAAATGGATGCTTACTGGTCATGAGAAACAGACACTATCTATGAGTCTCATAATTTTATATACCTCTATCATTGTCACCTTTCAACCTCCTTCAGTCCAGGGGGAAAAAGACCTCACCTATCTAATCTGTCCTGATAACTCAAGCCCCTGCACCCCCATCCAGGCAACATCCTTGTGAATCCTTTCTGAACTCTGTCCAACTTAATCACATCCTTCTCATAGTGTGGCAACCAGAAATGCCCATAATACTCCAATGTTTTGTACAGTTGTAACATGACATCCCTGCTCTTATAGTCAATGCCTTGGCTAATGAAGACAAGCATGCCATATGCCTTCTTCACCACCTTGTCCACCTGTTTTGCCACCTTCAGGGAACTAGGTACTTGTACCCCAAAGTCTCTCTATTCAACAACACTCCCCAGGGCCTTGATATTTGCTGTGTATGTCCTTGCCTGATTTAACTTCCCAAATTGCATCATTTCATACATGTCTGAGTTAAATTCCATCTGACATTCTCTTGCCCACTTTCCAAGCTGATCTATATCCTGCTATGACCTTAGACAAACTTGTACACTATCCACTGTATCACCAGTTTTGGTGTCATCAACTACAAATTTACTAATCATGCCAATCACATTCTCATCCATGTCATTAATATGTATGACAAACAACAGAGCACTGGCCACAGCCCTCCAATCTGAAAAACAACCCGCCACTATCACCTTCTGCCTCCTACCACCAAGCCAATTTTGTATCCAGTTGGCTAGCTCGCCCTGGATCCAATGTGTTCTAGCCTTCTTATAATGTGGGACCTTGTCAAAGGCCTTGTGAAAATCCACATGGACAACATTTACTACCCTGCCCTCATCAATCCTCTTGGTCATTCCCCAAAACTCAATCAAATTTGTGAGACACAATTTCTCATGCACAAAACCATGTTGACCATCCCCACTTAGTCCTTGGATTTCCAACTACAAATAAATCCTGTCTATCAGAATTCCTTCCAATAACTTTCTCACTGCTGGTGTAAGGCTCAACAGCCTGCAGTTCCCTAGCTTTTCCCTGCTGCCCTTCTTAAATAAAGGCACAGCATTAGCTATCATCCAATCTTCTGGTACCTCACCTGTGGTTAACAAAAATACAGAAATCTCTGCTAAGGGCTCAGCAATCTCCTCCCTTGCATCTCATAACATCCTAGGATACACATGATGAGGGCCCAAAGATTTATCCACCTATATGGGTTTCAAGACCTCCAACACCTTCTCTTCAGTAATGTGGATATGCCCCAGGATATCACTGTTCCATCCCCTGAACTCATTAGCTTCCATGTCCTTCTCCACAGTAAATGCAGATGAGAAGTATTCATTTGAGATTTCGCCCATCTCCTGTGGTTTCACACCTAGCTAACCACACTGATTCTTAAGGGGATCTATTATCTCCCTAGCTACCCTTTTGCTCTTAATATATAGAATCTTTTAGGATTCTCCTTTATCTTATCTGCCAGGGATATCTTTTGGCCCTTTTTAGCCTTCCTAATTTTCTTCATAACTCTAGATTCTAAGCTCTGTGTTTAAATAAGAAAAGTATGTCTTGTATTACTGTAGGAAGTGAAGTCTAGTGCTGGAAAACTGAAGCTGAAGATTAGCAGGTGGTGGGGTGGGGTGGGGGTGAGTAACGTGTGCGAAGGCAACTGGGGAAGCATACAGCCTGACATCATTCGGGGAAATGCTAGAATCCGTTACTAAGAAGTGGTAAACAGGGCCCTGTGAAAATAATAATAAGATTGGGCAAGGTCAAAGTGGATTAAGAAAGAGAAATTATGTTTGACTAATCTGTTAGAGTTTCTTGAGAATGGGTGTCACAGAGATCAGTGGTGAGCCCAGCTGTTCACAATCTATAGTAATGATTCGGATGAATGGATCAAGTATAATATATCCTTGTTTACTAATAATTCAAATCTGGGTAGTGTTGGCTCTGAGAAGGATGCAGAGACACTTTGGGGGATGTAGACAGGTTAAGTGAATGGACCAGGGCATGGCAGATGGAGTATAACATGGGAAAATGTGAAGTCATCCGCTTTGACATAGAGAAAAATATAGAAAAGCAAAGAAGGATTGAATGGTGTTTTGTCCTTGTATATGAATTGAATATATGATCATTAGTTAACAAACAGATATACAGTAGCAGGCAGGTTTTCATCAGAACTGGTAATAGAAACAAATAGATTAATATACATTGAGAACCAGGTAAGAAATGCAGCAATCACTATCTTCTTTTGTCTTTGTCTCTCCTGCCTTACCCCTATCATGGACTTCTTCCTTTGGTTCTCTATCCCCCTTTTCTCTGTCATTTACTCAAAAGTCAAAAACCTGCCCTGTTACATTCCAGATATTTATTTTCTTAACAGTTTCACCCATTTTGCTGCTGCTAAT
>JARFYF010000119.1:42030350-42040489 GCA_030265395.1 Rhina ancylostomus | reverse complement strand
AGAGAGAAAGAGAGAGACAATGGCTGCTGGTCTCCGTAACAATGGATGAAGAATAATAGCTGTGTCTGTCACTACAATCCATGTATGGATTTTTGGAGCATACAAGTGGAGTTTACTTTGTCATTAACCTGTAGTGGGAAATGGGTATTTCTGTGGGCAGCCATGTATCAAATGCCTTTGGGGTGGCAGATACTTCAGAACAAAACAATGGAGATTATCAGATTGAGGTGTCATATGGGTTCCACCTTGGAACATGTGGATTTCGTAATTTCTCTCTACGTTTTGTCTTCGGTCAATGGGGGTCTTGCAAAAACCTTTGCTCACGTTTCACCTTATGACTTGCTGAACTAAACTTTGAGAATTATTCCTAGACTTGGGGTTTGGAAATTTATCACACACACACTTTGAGTTTAGTTTTGGGGATTATGTTTGAAATCTAACATTTTTAATTTTCTTATTATTACAAGTAGTTATTAATAAAATAGTTTTTAACACTTATACATGACTCAGTATGCTTTTGCTGTTGCTGGTATTTAACAAATGGACAAGAAGTTTGGGGTCCTCCTCCCAGCAAAATGCTTGGAGCATGGCCTTGCCATAAATAATATCCTGTTTCATTAAAGGGACAACCAGAAGGACACTTATGCCAACAATCCCAGTACAAGCACTGGCACTTCTTAGATCAAGTGAGCCACCAAAAGGATGTCCAGAATAACTCTGATGTGACAAGTATTAATGACTGCAGGAATGACCATCACCTAATATGTTCTATTATCTCCATCAACCTGGCTCCAAAACATTAGCTGAAATGCTGTCACAAGAACATTATCATAGCTCTCAAGGATTCCACACAAAGTTAGCTCTTTTCAGGCAGAGCCTCACAGTTAACTTTTCAACTCTCAGACAACAGGAGCCACAACACATTCACTGCATATGACCCATAATTCACCTGCAAAGAGACACTTGGCTTCTCTACAAAGGAGAACAAGGACTGGTCTGATGAGAAAGATCAGAAGATTGAGGACCTAGTTAACCACAACATAAGATGCTTCTGTATTGGGAGTTCTGCCATTCCTCAAGGGAAAAGGAACAACTCTACAGGCCCTTGAATGTGGAGGCCCAGCATACAAGCTGTGTCTTAAAGAGCAGACAGTGGAGAGAACACGGGATACTCAGCAGCTCACTGGCAGCTATGATATGAACAGTTTTTCAGCACTGCCAAGTCCCCACCCCACTGAGAGCCAAGAACCAAGGTCAACATTTCAAGAATTAAAAGGCAAGCAATGTCTGTTGGAAGAAACACTTTGAAAGCCTCCTCAACCACGTCTCTATCCTTGAACCCATCCCACAGCAGCCTATTTAGTCCAGCCATGCTGCCATTCATGACCAACAATAAGTTGAAAAGTTTGTATCCCAACTAAAATACTATTAAGGCCTTGGGAGATGATTGGTATCCCTGGTGAAGCACTAAAACTTGGCAGTGAAGGGCTTCAGTCACAAATCCACAATATTATTGTTCACCTCTGGGAAGCGGAGGACATTCCAGGATATCGTAGAAATGACACATTCCTGTCCAGCTTCAAGAAACAGGACCAGTCCAAATGTGGTAATTATAGTGGGTTCTCTCTGCTGTCTGCCAAAACAAAAGTCATTGTCAGAGTTTTCCTCAACTGTCTCCTTCAGAGCTAAAGGGAAACTGTTCAACCTTTAGCAATTCCAGAAACATGGTCACCTGAATCTTCATTATGCACTTGATGCATGTGCTGGAAAGTTGAAGTCCAATTCATCTTCAACTCTTTCACTGAAGCATATGAGATGATGGGTCTTACACTCAACACTCATAAGATAAAAGGTAGAAGACTTTTTTCTACCAACCTGCACCTGATACAGAACACTGCTCTCCAAAAATAATGGTTCACAGCAAGTAGTTCTCATTTCTCAGGCATTACCTCTCAGCAAAAGCAGACATTGATGATATACCCATTGGTCAATTGGTATAGAATGTTTGACAATCAAGGCTTCAGGCCTTGTGAATACACACAGATTATTCAGCAGCAATAATTCCTGTCCTCGTATATCCTTCTGAGACCTGGGCTGCCTACAGCAGGTACCTCAAGGCATTGGAAAGATACTAACAAAACTACCTCAACAAAATCCTTTAAATTCATAGGAAAGATAAGCAAATCAACACTAGTTTTCTTTCTCATCCCAACATTCCCCACTTGCCATATCTGTCTGGCTCTGTTGGGCAGCCCATATTGTTCATATGCCTGATAGCAATCTTCTGAAACAGACACTCTGTTCCAAGCTTTGTCAGGGGAAGAGAGGAAAATGTTTAAAAATGTGCTCAAAGCTTCCTTGGAAAAATTGGAACATTTCCACTGATTCTTGGGATCTATTGTTCATGATCTCTCTGAGTGGAGAAGGAGCTTTCAACATGGTATTGAGAACCTTAAGTTCACGCATTAGAAGCCATGGGTAAAAGGCTGAAGGAATGCACCACTTCATAGGCTGCACACCTGCCCATTGTGTCAGGCACCACCTGTCCCACCTGTGATAGAGTCTGTGGTTTCCCCATAGATCTCACCAGTCACCACAGAATCATAGAACTGGAGTGGAAACAAGTCATCCTCAATCCCAAGCACTGCCAAGAAAGAAGACTGTCACAAACAAACATGGTGTGAATCTGAGGATATGCTGTCAGTTTCATGTTAATGTCCTTTCCAGAAGTCATCTCATATGTGACGATACGATAGAGTCTCCTTGGACAGAAGAAACCTTCGTAACTGACTCTGGAAGAGGTACAATTTTTTGTGTTAATTTTCTTTACACCATAAATTTCATTGAAATTTTCCTTCCATCACTCACATGCCTGATCTAGTATACAGTATTTATTCATTTCACATAATCTCAAGGTAATAGGATAACCATATAATTTTGATAAAAGAACTTGAGCAAGTAACTCCATCCACATTACACTTCCCGTCAAACTTTCCTGTTGTAAATACCCAGGTCAACAATTTTAATGGAAGCTGCCTTATGTAATCTTGTCACACTATTTTTGAACCCTTCAGGTGGAGCCAAGAGAGTGCTATTGGTGGCAGAAAAATGCAATTGCCTCGGGACTAATTTATGTTGCTGGCTATGGCAATGAGACGTTTTGAGGGTGTTGCCGGTGTATGCAGTTTACAGTGTGATTTGTGAAAAAATTTGCAAAACAAATGTAAAAATTAACACAGATTGTATGAATTTAAAATGTGCAATCTCATCCAATTATGTTCCACTTTTAAATCCTGTTTCGCCTGAAGCACACACTTTGTTATTTTAGAGCACATGGGCTAAAGATGAGCATTTTTTGCTGTGGAAAGTTTGGGAAGGAAAACGAATAAGAAATTTTATTTGTGCAGAACTGGTGCCAAGCAGGTGTGAGTGATGTTAAATTCTCAAATGATCATTTGTATGTTACAAATAATACTGTATGGTAAAAGCTCTCCATAAGGTTGATATAATGTCATCCATTTATTCTTTTAAACATTTTTGAAAATTCAATTGTATTTATAGATAAAGTATTGATGGATCGTTGTGTGCTAACTTTTTGAATTCTATTTAACCTGGATTTAGAATACAAAACAAAGATCAACAGGCATTTGGTAATGTCTGTTGTGGATGAATACACATTAATTAAAAGTCCTGAAGAGTTAATAATTCACAATGTTGCTGGAAGCTAATACAGGAAATTAACTAGAGTTCTGCAAACACTTTCAGTTCTGCTATATTTGTTTTATGATAAAAAGCTATTAGTAACTGAGCTTTTCCTACTGCAAACATAATGTAATCCCGAGGATCACTGAGCAATATAAATTTGTATATTCAGTACACAGAATATACAAATTTAACCCCTTTACTACCAACAGCCACAAATATTAAACTACTGGATAATTACTAGGAAATGTGTCAGGAGCAGAGGAATCCAAAATCATTTACAGAACTTAGAAAATCTGCATGTCTGTCAGTAGCTCCGCAACTGAATTAGTTCATCCACAATTTTCTTCTGGATCTGGAAAACAATCCACAGCATGTGCTACTTGTGACCTCAGCTGCAATATTTTAAAGCTGCAATCTGGAGGAGTTTGAATTCAACAAAGAAAAAGAAAGTTCATTGATGGTTTTGAGATGAGCAGAGCTTGGGCCACTTTTTAAAATGCCTCGTTTGATGTGGTGCTGGGGGTTTAGAGGAGCTACAGGAAGATACACTTCCAACAAATGGAGGAACAAAACCCGTTGGTGAAACAAACAAGACATAACTGGAAATACTCAGCAAGTCAGGTGAGCATTTGTGAAAGAGGAACAAGATTTAATGTTTTAGACCATTGACCTTCTTTTTGAACAAATGGAAGGTCATTAACTCTGTTTCTTTCTCAGGGGTGCTGCCTGACTTACTGAACATCTTCGCCATGTTATAATTTTATTTTGAATTACCAGCATCCATAATGTTGTGCTTCTGTAGGGCTTGACCTGGGATGTGGGCAGCAGCAGTGTTGTTCCATATTTGTAAATTTACTGTAGGAGCTACTTCAATGACCTAACCAGATCAAGTAGTCTCAGTGCACTGACATAGTCACCCAAACTCTGATAATGCTCCTCCCGATCCTGTAGTCGGTTTTGTCAATGCTACTCTAATGGTTCAAATAGCCCACCTACCATGCATTGCTACCCTTCCTTCTCCTTCGGTGCACTTCCTGACATCATCAGCTGTCCATCCATTAATGCCACCTCCACCAACCTTCATCATTCTGAAACATTGTTTTCCCTGCTATACGTGAATCTTCGGTAGAACATGTGTTATAACACACGTTCCTTGCTTTGTTCTTTCCCTTGCAGGAAGAGATCAAGGAGCACTAGAGATATAGAGAAAACTGGAGTTGTGTCTGCATAGGTTTCCCATCTTGCAAGTGCCAATAAGAAGATATCAGGGAAGTGCTAGCATTCCTGGCATTCGGGGATGGGGAGGCAGGGAGCTCCCAGCTAGCTAGTGATGTAATTAATATCAGCAGCCCTTACAACACTCCATCATGTTAACTTGTTTGAGTGAAATATAATAAGTTCAAAATGATAAGTTGCATTGTTCTAACCATGCCAGTACTAAATCATTATTTCTGTGGTCTTCATGTGCATTGCAGAAGTTGATGGAAATCAGTGATGATAATTTTTCAGAGGAGATGAGCCCTCCTGGTAATGTGAATGGAACAGTGGATACCAGCTCAGTTATTTTTGGCTAGGTATGAATGATGTACTAAGAAGCTAAACTGCAGGGCCTAAAGAAGTGAATGTAGGTAATAAATTGAAAGAGAAAGAATGAGAGACGAAATTCTTAAGTTTCTTAGGAAGATTTCCTTCAAGGTTGAAAACCCAGTGAGAGATTATACAAATCAGGGCTGCATTACTTGGAATTTAGATTTTTAAAAGATCAGATGCATATTCTTCAATCTTCATTCAATCCTGACATCAAAGATCAATTTGTAGCACTTCTGTGCACTATATCCAGTCCATAGCATTTTTGTTTTACAATGTCCAGAACAGGATTCTGTCCTCAAGGTGACCTGACTGGAGCTCTTTTTATTATAACATCTTCTAGTTTGTGTTCTACTCTTCTTGGTAGGTAGTATAAAATTTAACATCCTGTAATAATTGCTAATCTTCATTGAACCAATAAACACAGTGCTGGAACTTCTTTAAGGCCCCCAATAAGCTTAGCCAGAATCATTTCAATGCCAAACATTTATTTGTCTTTCCATTTGCAATAATATGTATGGAATTTCATCCATGTTTATCTTTTCTGCATACATATCAGTGAAGTAATTACTTAGGTCCTGTTCCATAAGCTTCAGCATGTTATAATGGAGCATAATTCCTCTTCTTCTAGATCAGAGAACTTGAGCTTGGAGTTGTTTTCACAACTTTAACAATTTGCTGTGTCCTTCAGACAATGTGTTGCTGTCACCAACCCTGCCTGGACCTGATTCATTCTCGCAAGGCAGAGCAGCACTTGCATAGTGTTTCACAGCCCAAAATGGAATAATTTGTTGTGAGAATGCATTCATATAAGGCAGCATAATTCTGTTCTATGCAGCCAGTGAAGTAGAATATAAATCAGAGGAGGTACACCTCTTACCACAGAACATCCAGATGTGCTTCTGAATGGATACTGGGCCAAGTTGATGATTTCATCAGCTTGGCCACATCTCCCAGACATTTATGGCCATATTGAGGCAGGTGGAGGCTTCAGCACATCTGTGATCAGATGTGAGAGCATTGGTCCTCCTAGTCTGACTCTAGAATTACCACTCATTGCAGGAGCTTTCTTGATTGACCTGAAATGAGTTTCCCGATACACTTTATATCTGGCCCCTCAGCTTTACACAAGCCTTAGCTGTTGCATCTGACATGGCCCAATTCTAAAGAATGAGACTGCCTATCTTCACTAATAAGGTAATTGAAGATAAATGGCTTTTTTTAAAAACTTCAATTAATGATAATGTGCAAATTAATTGTGGTTTTGAATGAATTTGATTTTTAAATATTCTTCATTAATCATTTTACAATTTTTATTTGTTTTTGTAACTACTTCTAAATACTCTGATCCCCAGGGACGTAAGGAAAGAGACAAAAGACGTTCAGACAACATATACTGTCAGAAAGGTGTGTGTGTGTGCACGCATGCACCCTTAGTTTGTGCTGCTGAAACCTCATCACCACCCACAGCTCATTTCACCTCACAAAGTGCTGCAGCAGTGAATGGCTGCAGGTCACCGGGCATCACAAGGCCTCCAAAAATTAGGCTGCCTGTGGGGATAGTGCAGGATGTACTGTAAGCCACAGACCGGGTCCCATGAGATCTGGCCTATTTATTATGTCCTCCGTGTTAATTTCCAAGTGCTGCCCTTTTGCAGACAGGCAGCACTGACAAAGATCACAGCTCCTGTACAGTAGATTCTGTGATCCATAGCCCTGATGATTGCTGTGAACAGCCTGATCATGGCAGATGCTCAGTGTCTAATACTAGGCCTTTTAACCTTCCCCAGCCACAATGTCTAGCCCTCGCCCCTCTTTCTCTCTAATGCCTGTGTGGCTGGCACAGAAAGGCATTTTAGCAGTGCCAACCTCTGCCAGCTGGCAGGGCAGGAATGAGGTGGCAGCTGAGAGCTCAGTGAGCAGTGGTTGACTGTGAACACACATCAGGTTCTTGTGCTTTTAAATGGGAGCCAGATTGCCTAATTTAGTGGATTTTTTGGGGGTGAACTCCATTGAGTGTTGGGGCAAAATGTAGTGCACCAAAAATGAATCAAATACAATTTGCCGATAAAGTTCCCGCAGGGTCTGAAGGTGTGCGGAAACATAGGCCATCATCTCATTCCATTGCCTTACTACTAGTGGAATTTAAATAAATTTTCATCAGGCAGGCACTACTGCCACTGAAAGATGGTGGTGTACATATGCTGGTTGGGTTCCTATTATGTCAACAGGGTCTATCAACATTTTTGATTGGAAGCTTGAGCCAGGAGATCTAAGTGCCTTCTGTGCCCGCTCAATCCAGGAGCCAGAGGCTGCTAGGTATGGGTGACTACCTGATGTGGCAGGCTCACCCTGAGGAAGCAGTTCCCTTCTGAGAACATTGAGCTTTTTCCGTGAGCTTTGTGACGTGGGTGGTGTATCCTGTGACCTTAGCTGATTTTGTGAAACTTCATCCTGTGCAGGTGTAACAGAAGAAGCTCAGAAAGCTATGTTCATTTTCTGTTTCTTCCCCTATGAGCTGAGCCAGTTCCCCCTCCCAACCATTTAACTGAGCGCTGGGGTCCATTCCCTAAAGTCCCCATCTCCAGCCTTCTGCAACCTGGTTTTCACGTTCATTCAGCTCTGTCTAGGCAGGAAGTGGCATGGCCAATTAAGATGACACTGGAGATAAAAACCACCCAGACCTCAGGCTGCAGAATGGTTGTGGTTAACTTCAACATCACCTCAAAGAACTTCCCTGAAAATTAATATCAGATCTTTCATGGGGTCAGGAGAATTGTTAAAAGACTCAAGTGCGCAATGCAGTGATGCACTCAAGCCTTTGAGTGCTGTTGGTGTCGCTGATGTGCATTAAGTCGAGACCTAATATTGATCCTGCCTCAAGCATGGATACTCCTATTCCTAGCATCATTCCATCGAGAGCTGCAGTGGTAATTTTTGGTCTCTTAGTCCTTTTGATATGGCAGTGCCACAACAGTGTTGGGAGTAGGATTACTGTCAATTTGGATAGATGTTCATATTCTGGATCTGGATATACAGGATTAAAATTAATGTTGTTATTGATTCAGATCAAAACCAGTTTCACGCATGGATATTTTTGGGATTACTGGTCAGTTTGGATGCTATGAAGGGAGAATCAAATGGGAAAGATGCTTAAGGAAGAACGTGAACAGCAAAGAGACTAGGAGAGAGGTACACAGTGCACGTATGCAAAATAAGGAGATGTACAGCCCACTGTTGCAGGGCAGAGAGAGAAAGAGAGAGAGGTGTATCACAGCAGGGTGCAAAAAGGTGTACAATGGAGAAATGCAGAAGAGAATTGAACAGCAAGCAAGTGTAGAGAAGACATATGCCCAGAAGAGAGGTGCAAAAAGACTGATGTACAACAGGGAGGTGCAAAGGAAAGAGGTGTACAGCAGAGAAAGGCAAACGTGTGAGGTGAAGGCAGATGCTGAAGAGAGAGAGAGATCCAAAGGAGATAGATGTGTACAGCAGGCAGTTGAGAAGAGAGGTGTATGCCACAGAGATGCAAAAGGGAGAGATTTACAGAGGGTACGTATAGAGGAGGGAGATGTACAGCAGGATGTAGATGAAGAAAAAGATGTACAGCAAGCAGGTGCAGAGAGAACAGAAGTGATTAACAGGAAGGAGTAAAAGAAAGTGGAAGATGTAGAAGACAGAGGTGTACAACAAGGAAGTGCAGAGGAGAGAGGTGTACAGCAGACTGGTGTATAGGAGAGATGTAGAGCAGGGTCGGGTAGAGGATTGGGGTGCACAGCAGGGAGGTGAATGGGAGAGGATGAGCAAAGGGGAAATGCTGATGGGATGGACTTCTGCAAGTGTTTCCAAGATCATAGCAGCACTACCCACGTCAGAGAGTTTTCAAAGAAGGCTCTTTTCTTGCCCTCTTGGAAGTTAAGAGCTTCCATAATGTGAGGGCATCACAGCAGGTGGGACAGTTGGCTCCAGCATCCTGGAACAAGGTTTGCATTCTTCTGGACCTGGTGGATATGATGGCAGTGACTTTGAATGTTACTACCATCTTCAATCCCTTTGCTTCCAGTTTTTGTCAGGTGCTAGAGAGAATGTATTGAGCCCACTACTCAAATGTGAATATTGAAAATAACAGGTAGCTTATTTTATGGGACTGGGAAGTACTCCTGTGGATGACAACAGTTGGAATGATTGGGCACTTAGATTTTCCTCACAGGCCAGATTCCCACAGGTGACCAATATCACCAACTGAATTTCTGTAGCAATGTGAACACCATAGCAATTTGGAGCTTTGAATTAGACAGAGGATATTCTT
Organism: Rhina ancylostomus; assembly: GCA_030265395.1. Classification (NCBI taxonomy): domain Eukaryota; kingdom Metazoa; phylum Chordata; class Chondrichthyes; order Rhinopristiformes; family Rhinidae; genus Rhina; species Rhina ancylostomus. The sequence goes on along the minus strand of JARFYF010000119.1, from coordinate 42,030,888 downwards.
CTAATAAAATGCAGATTGTGTACAACCACAGGAAGGCATTTGTGTCAGCATGGACCTGTTGTCTAGCCAAATGTCATGGCATATTCCTCCTCAGGCAGGCAATATTACAGATTTATTTATTCAAGGAGAGAGAATTAATGGTGGCTCATGGGAGATAAGGGATACTGCCTTCCAACTTGGCTCCACTGTGAAACACCCACCAACAGGAAGCAGGACATTTATTACAAGAGCAATGTGGCCACCAAGCATGTCATAGAGCAAACCATGTTGAAGATAGGTCTACAGGTGCCCTTTTTCCCCAACCAATGAAAGTGTCAGGTACACATTTGGTGTATTCCATCCTGTGTGATGTCATGAAACTGAGAAAGATGAAAATCCATCTTCATCATCTTTGGAAGGGAAGAAAATAAATGAGGTGGAGGAAGAAGAGGATGGGGAATCTTTCATTAAGTAAACCACTTACTGTCACAATGTTGATCCAGAGCAAACTCACAGAGAACCCAAATGCGGCACACTGATACAAGACTGGAGTCAGGAT
>JARFYF010000119.1:42005887-42019858 GCA_030265395.1 Rhina ancylostomus | reverse complement strand
ATCAGTCCAGCATGGAATCCATGTGCTGGACAACAAGGCATTAATGGAGCCAAATGAGGGCCAGAACTCAGAACCATAACATTGAGATGAGAGGAGATATCTCCATCCAGTGAATAGTGAATTTTTGGATTTTTCTACTCGAGAGGGATGTGGAGGCTCAGTTAATGAGTGTATTTAAAACAAAGATAGTTTTTTGAAATAGGGAAATCAAGGGATATTTGGTTATCAGAGGGAAGATTGATTGTTCTCTTTATTATTGAATCCTCTAAAACAACTGTATTATGCTTCCATTCCTCCTCTGTTTTGGATAAGATAAGATATCTTTATTAATCACATGTGCATTGAAACACACAGTGAAATACATCTTTTTGTGTAGTGTTCTGGGGGTAGCCTGCAAGTGTTGCCACACTTCTGGCACCAACATAGCATACCCACAACTTCCTAACCCATACGTCTTTGGAATGTGGGAGGAAACTGGAGCACCTGGAGGAAACCCACGCAGGCACGGGGAGAACGTATAAAGTCCGGACAGACAGTGGCCAGATTTGAACCCTGGTCACTGGCGCTGTAAAGCATTATGCTAACCGCTATACTACCGTGCTTGCCTACCATGCCTGATTACCTCTTGCTTCAAAATGCCATGTTCAGCATTCTATCATTTCAATAGACTTTATTCAGATTCTCAAAAGTAGCAAGTACGTGTTTCCTTCCAGATAGATTAACATCTGCAGATCAACATCTGCAGATCTTCATCCACTCCACCTGAGTTCCTCTTACCCTTTACTTTATTAGCTGCAGTAACTCCATTTTCTTCCTTCCCCTTTCTGTAGAGAGTGGCTGAGGTCTGGAGTAATTTGTCAGGATACACATCCACCTCCTTTATGTGTCAGAAGGTCTCCAATTGTGTTCCAGTTTAACGACACAGCCAGAAAGATCTGAGGTCAAGGCTTATATTAGCAGACATTCTTGCCAGGGACAAACCATGTTCTCAAATTCCAATGTACCTTATTGCAGGCACATAACCTGCAGCACCATGACTACATGCACATAATTTGCAAATAATGTTTATTTACAGATATGTTTGGTTTTAATACTGCTTTAGTTGTACAGTTAACACTAAAATACAAACCCTACCAATAAATAATTACCACCAAATACTAAGTAAAAAACTAGTCAGTTTAACTAAACTTCAAAAAAGATTGCTTCAAAAGTATCTGACTAAGTAGACTAATCAGTCAAAAAACATAAATGAACCAGTGAACTATATTTATCATTCATTAAGTGTTCTGACCAATAAACCAACTATTTTTTGATTTTTATTTCTGGTTCATTTCAGGGATAATGCTTTAGCTCTTATTAGTATTTGGCAAAATTGGTTGATATTAAATATTTAAAAGCTTCAGTCAGTATAACATAACTTATAGTTTCATTTGGTCCCTTGATGCAATGCATTAAGAAAGTTGGAACAAACTTTCAATTCCATGGCAGCTTTATCCCATTATTGGTCTTGTCATCATAGAAGTAAGCAAGATATTTAAACCTGGATTGTGATATATCTAAGTATTTTCATCAAGGATAAAGGCTAAATGAGTTTTTTTTCACAGTGCTTTGCAAATCATTTTCAAAAGCATCTAGCAAATAGTTGCTGTAAAGGTGGCTTGTATTCGGTAGTTGTATTCTTACTATTTCAATTTTTATTGGTTAAAACCAAAAAAATCAAACCCAATCAGTAACTCACCCTAATGTACATATACTGTGCTGACAATAACTTTCATTTTTGAGTGTTTTCCCTCAGATTGAATATGTTTTGAGCTAATAGTTAGCATTTCAAGCCATATTTCAGCTCCTTAATTATTTCAGAAGCTTGGAGATTATTAGGCACAACCAAGGTGATAAGTTTGAGTTTGAGTTCCTCAGAATAAGACTGACTAATTTTCAAAGTTGAATAGAAGGCTGCAAACTAATTGAATAGACTTTAGTTTCATTTCTGTAAGTTATGAGATGTTCATTGTAAATATGTTTTGAGAAAATGCTGGACAACAGACTAGTGTCTATCTGTATTAAATGTTCATCTTGTGCAATCCATAAACTTGGGTTTCAATATTCAAAAATAATGTTTGAAGACAAATAGAAGTAGAGAAAAGTGGTTGATATTTGGATGCAGTTTTATCATCAGAGCTCAGCTTTAAACTTTTGGTTTTGATATTATTGATTTACGCAGTCCCTCTGGAAACTACTTGGAAATACAGATTGTTTATTTAAAATAATTAAATTGGCATTCTCTTGTTTCAATTAATCTCTGCTTTGGGCTGGTGTGGCAACAGGAATGAACTGTGATAATAAGCCAAGTTAGTTTTGTGAATGCAGTGTTTTGGTTGGAATTAATGCAAACACATACAAAGCTTTCAGTTCATAAGCTAAGATGATTTATTTTGGGGTTTGATTCCTCAGCAAATTTGGTTTTCTTCTTACAAAAATATTCATTTTAATATACAGAGTATTTGTCTCTTTCCAAAATTATTTGTTTCAGGGGAACATTAAGTAAATTCTAAAATGGCTTGAAAATACAATGAATAAAAAGATGAAACATTAAAATTATCATTAAACTTGGCCCTGCAAATCATACTCTTCAGTAAATTGTAAATCTATTATTCCTACAATATGTTTATAGATGCATAGTCAGTTTGTATTGAGGCAGGTGTGTGTTTCCTTTGAAATGAAGTGGTTCCTCTTTCAAAGGCAATAAATCAAAAAGCTTAAAATTAAAAATAATATTGGCATACTGCTATAGACCATACTGCAATGTGCCAAGGTGGTACAACAATTCTCTGTGCCTCTCCCCACTGAGCAGATCCCCAGTGACCCAATATCCACCTTCCATCTGAAAGTGAGTCTCAACCTGGAAGCTGGATCACAGGAGAAAATGGGAAGACCCATTCTATTACCAATGTAGAAAAATATTAAGTCCTCACAAATCATTAGACTGCTTCTAAGGTATTTTCTGAATGATCATACATTTTGGCTGAGCATAATTCTTTATAGCCACTTCTATGCTCTTTAATTAAAAACAGAAATTGTTGGAAACAATCAGCAGGTCAGGCAGCATCTATGGAAAGAGAAACAAGAGCTAACGTTTCAGGTCAAAGACCTTTCATCAGAACTGTTTCTCTTCCCACAGATGTGGTCTGATCTGCTGAGTATTTCCAATGTTTTCTGCTTTGCTTTAGATTTCCAGTGTCTGCAGTTGTCTTTATGATTTCTTTTTTCCACAAAAACAAGAGGGCATAGGTTGAAGGTGAGAGGAAGGAGTTTTAAAGGGTATTTGGGAGAAAAGTGTTTTACATAGAGAATGGTTGATATCTGGAATTCTTGTTAGAGGTGGTGGTGGAATCAGATGCAATCAGGAAATTTAAGAGACATTTAGATGGCCACTTAGATAGGCAAGACATAGAAAGGTACAGAGCTGATATGGGCAAATGTGATTTCTATTGATGGGCAAAAAAGGTTAGCATGGATGTGATGGGCTGAAGGACCTATTTCTGTGCTGTACAGTTCTATAACTCTATGACTTTGCTGGGTTAACTTGGGACTTATTAAAGGTAAATATCTATCAGTTTTTGTGACATTACAAGAGACTGTAATCTACATTTGAATAGCATGGCACATGTTAGAGCCTTATGAGCCCTGAATTATCATTTAATCAAAATCTGCTTTAAGGAGTAGGTACCTTGATGTTATGAGACTTCAAGCTGTCAATGGGGCATCTATATAAGGAGTGACATTTACAAAGTTAGATTCAAGATGTATTGTGTCTGGTAGGGTTGCATAAAATTTAGTGACAACTGTTCTGTGGGCTGTTTAGGGCTAGCACTTCAGGTTGAAGTGGTCATTAATGGAATTTGAGTCGCAAATTTTATGTGTGGCTGAAATTCCCAGTGAACTTTGCTCATAACAATAGCACACCATGGCCTTTTTGAGCTCAGTTACTTTGGGAGTGCTCTTAAATGAAAATTTACCCAATTTTGCAAGTCTTCTTAAGCAAAACTATTCAGAAATGCTGATATCATTATACTTGTGAATTCTTTAACCTCCTTCACTATTTTCAATGTCTAACCTCTCTTTTCTTTTGAAGATCCTTTCTATTACTTCCCAGATTCACCCACCTCTTCTGAATATCCCTCAGTGAAAATTTGCAATTAGATTTCCAACCTGTCCATCACACCGAAATAGCCTTTATTAAAATGATATATTACCTTCTTATTGACTACAACAAAGGTGTTAGATTACTCCTCAACTTCCTTCCTGCATCAATTTGTTTATCTTGCGAATACTGAGTGCATTCACATAAAGTGCCTTCAGTTTTGTCTTTTTACTATTTTACCCCACTCTGCTTGGAGGTATACCTTTATGATTGTATGCTCTGTCACTTCTTGACAGACTAGTTATCATTACCAATTTCACTACCATCAATTAAAGCTTTGTTTTTACTCTTTCTTAACTTCCTTAATTTCTCCTCACCTTAACCCTTTCCTCAACTATTTAATTTAAAAGAAAATCAATAAAACTGCATCTGCTGAAATAAAAGCAGAAAAGTTGGAAACACTCAACAGGCCAAGTAGCATCTGTAGAAAGAGAAACAGAATTAACTTTTAAGGTTGAAGACCCTGTGTTGGAACAGAGTGTTTCCAGCATCTTCTTATTTGTTTGAAGTCTATCTACAGCCATTTTTTTTGATCTGCTTGACAAGATTCTTGTGAAGTCTGTCTCATTTCAGGTTTCAGCGCCATAAGAATTGAAATCCTTTTCTCCCACACCAATCTTTGAGCCGTGGTTTCAATGCTGTGATCTTAGTGGACACTTAGTGCAGGTGTGGTAGCCATTGACTGGTAGTTTTGATCAGCTCCCACGTACTACAGCTGCAACATATCACCTGTATGACCACACCTCCTAATTAATTTTTTGTAAATTTTACTACATAAATAATTTACTTTATTTAAATATTATATGCCCATGCCTCACTAAAATCCTTATTCATCAAAGTCTGTAAACACTACACCCTGGGCTAAAACTTGCTCTGCTCAAGTTGAACCCAAATATAACAGAAAAGCATTCTGTTACTCAAATACTTATTTGTACCTTTGTCACCTTTAGCCTTGATTATGACAATGTTTTCCATCTGGTCTTCAGTTCTCTACCCACCAGTTTCTTTGCTTCTTTTGGAAGAATTCTAGTGGTTCCCATTAATTCTACATGGAGGATTTCTGATTGGGCTGAAGCTCAGCAGCAGATCAACAGTGGTCCCCATTAATCCCAAAACATCACTGTGTCATTTGGGTGATTCTATAGCAAGAGGTGTCTTGGGCCTTGGGAACAGTCTGTCAGTTGATCTTTGTAGGTTGACTGATAGTGTCAGAAAGATTACATGAAATTAAGGAGATGCTGTGTTGATATTGTATGGAAGAATTAATTTCCCATTTAAATACAGGCTACCCCTTCCAATAAGAGACTGTTGTCAATCCTACTTCTATGCTATTTATCCAAGTATGCTGAGGGTTAGAATATATCCCCTTATAGATTTGCAAGTTCATTCAGGTAGTCAAGGAATCTCTCTGAGAGGAAAATGAATTTTCTCGCCACTGGTGCTGACACTTCAAGAATTTGCACTTCCTGCTCTGTGTACTAGCTTTCCTTACATTCTTCTGGGTACCTTATTGATTTTCAGACCAAGACCTTCTTTTTGTTTTCATTATGATTGATGCTGTCTGCCATATATGTGGTTTATCAGGCCAATTGTTGCCTTAAATCTGTTACCTCTTTAAGTAGTGGGTGGTTAATTGCTCTTGAGATTCCAATGGTGTTTACAAAAGCTTCCAGGATCAATTTGGAGAAACTTCATTGAAACAAACAGTCATGTCTGTTGGAGTGCCTAAGTCTTGGTGAGTTTGTTTAACACTTCACAGTACAGTCAAATCAAAATATTATATGCTTTTTTTGGAGGCATGAGAGTAGTCTTACACATTTCAACACTGCTGGAACAATGCAGGATTAATGCTGATATGTAGAACTTTGTGTTGGCTCAGAACATAAACGTTCTGATGAGCTGCTGACACTGATTATATGTGTAAAATATTTCTTAAATCCTAAAATATTTGCACCATCTTTGAATTTTAGGCTCTTATTCATCCTCAATTGTTTATTGTTTCTAGGTCTTAACAGTCTTTCGACTATTAATAACCCAGCCTAAATAATTTGTGATAAAATATTGCACGGCCATACCTCCATTTAATCAACCTTGTAATATTAGCTGTTATCCCAGCAACCCCAAAACCAGCAAAGAAAACAGTTTTTTTAATTCATTCTTTATTGTCCACCCTCAGTTGGCCTTGAGAAGTTTGCAGAGATCTACTTCTTGAACTGGTGCAGTCTGTGTAGTGAAAGTACTCCTTGGCACTGTTTCATGGGAAGTTCTGGGATTATGACCCAGTATCCAGCATGCTGCATTTCCAAGTCAAAGTGATACATAATTGGGTAGCATTGTTAAACTCTGATAACCTGTGATCCAACTATTCCAAAATCCCAATGATTTGGCAGCTGACTCACCAGGTGGTGTTTGCAATTTCCACAACCAAGGCCCAGTTCCTGTGCTTTCTTCCACTCACCAGGACCCCAGTCCCTGCCCTCCCTGAGCCCTCATCCTGGTCCCTGCACTCCCTGAGCCCTCACCCTGGTCCCTGCACTCCCTGAGCCCTCACCCTGGTCCCTGCACTCTCTGAGCCCTCACCCTGGTCCCTGCACTCCCTGAGGCCTCACCCTGGTCCCTGCACTCCCAGAGCCTTCCCCAGGACCCTGGTTCCTGCACTCCCCGAGTGTTCACCCCGGTCCCTGCACTCCTTGACCCCTCACCAGGACCCCGGTCCCTGAACTCCTTGACCCCTCACCAGGACCCCGGTCCCTGAACTCCTTGACCCCTCACCAGGACCCCGGTTCCTGCATTCCCTGATCCATCACCCTGATTCCTGCACTCCCTAATCCCTCACCCCGGTCCCTGCACTCCCAGACCCTTCACCAGGACCCTGGTCCCTGCACTCCCTGAACCTTCACCAGGACTCTGGTCCCTGCACTCCCAGACCCCTCACCAGGATGCTTCCTGCACTCCTTGAATACTCACTGGGGTTCCAGTTTCCATGCTCTCTTCATTTGCACCCTGTATTCATCCTCTCTTCCTACTCAGTGAGTCCCCAGTTCCTCTGCTTCCTTCCTCTTACTGGGTCCCTAATTCCTGCATTTCCCAACCACACGCTCTGACCCCAGTATGAACAGCCTCTGACCATTGCTGGTGCTCAGGTTCCAGTAATCCCTGACCAATTTTTGGGGCACAGGGGCCCACATTTCCCCACCATATGGCTGGTCCTAATTCCAGTGCTCTCTGATAACTCACCATGGCTTCCAATCCCGCACTCCCTTTAAAGTCACCTGCTTCTATTGAATGTGAATCTTTATTCACATTCAATGTGGGTTCACTTAAATCTTGCTGTGTAACATCTTTTAAAAAAATAAATTAAAAGTGTATTGGATTATTATTATTGTTAATTTAACAACTGATAGTGCTACTCCGGCACCACGAAGCCCCGAGCGTGTTGGATTAATGGAGTTTTACTGTCTTGCTGGTTCCATGCATCTGCTCTCCTTGTCCTGGCAGCTGATGAAGATGATATTGAGAACACCTTGGTGAATGTCTGCCCTGGATCGTTTAGGTGTGCTCAGGATGGAAGAAAAGGAATGTTTGTTGTGTGTGGTGTTTTGGATACTATTCTAGCTGGTTACTTTAATTTGGATGTTGTGTGATTCCTGAATATTGTTACAACTTCACACATCCAGGAAAATATTCCAGCACACATTTGACATTTGCTTTGCAGATGATGCAAGAAGTGAGTCACATGTCAAATGCTCTGCTATGATACCAGCAACATTAACCTTTGCTGATCCAATTGCACTTCAGGTCATTACTGATTCTCCAGATTATTGATTCTGTTGGCCTTGGTATTGATAATGCCATGGAGGTGTCACAGAAACATGCTTAGATGCTCTTTTTCAAGATTTACATAAGGTGACACAGAATACAGAGTGCAGAGCCATACAAACTAACTATTTTATAACAATGCAATAGCAAGATTTATATCCTAGTGACTCACTATTATCAACATATTGTTGGGGGAACTAGGAACCAGAGATTGACACCATATTTCTTGGGGGCAATTGGAAGGGAGAGATCAAAAGTGCAATTTTGGGGAACTGGGACAAGATAATGACAATCTTTATTTTTGAGAAAATGGGAGCCAAAGAGCAACAAAGTTGTTTTGAGGAATTGGCAGTTAGAATTTGGAGTGAGGGATGAGCAAACTGTTGTTTGGAGAATTGGTATTTCAGAGATCAGAAATGTTTTCTGCAACAAGTTGGAAGTCAGAGGTATTAGAAGGGCTAGTTGCACTTAAATTGTCTGTTCAAAATGGGATGTGTCCTAGGTTGCTGAGGAATGTAAGGGAGAAAATTACAGGGAACTTGGCCATAATCTTCCAAACATCTTATAAGTAGTGCCTGAGGACTAGAAAATGGCAAACATTACACCATTATTTAAAAAAGTGTGTAGGGAAACATTCAGTACCTACAAGGCAGTCAAGTTAACCTCAGTGTTGGAGAAAGTTTGAGAAGCAATAATCAGGGATAGAATTAGTGTGAATGTGTGCATTTCTTACTGAAAGACAGCAGATATTAGTTAAAGGGAAATGTTTGGGCTGGAGGGAAATGTACAGTTAAAATGCCCAGGCACCTGGGACACTATTTTTCTTTAAACATATTAATGACTTGGACTTGATTGTATGGGGCTCAATTTACATATTTGCAGATGAAACAAAACTTGGAAATACAGTGAATTTTGAGGAGGATGATTATGGATTTGAGGGAAATATAAATAGGTCTGTGGAATAGGAGTATAAGTAGCAGTGCTGAGAAATGCAGAATGTGACATTTTGCTTGGAAGAAAAAGAAAAGAAAAAAAAACTATTGAAAGGAATACAAGAACCGAGAGATCTGGGGGTATATGTGCCTAATTGTAAGTTACAGACAAGGTTGAGAAAGTGGCTAAATCACCATACAGAATCCTGGGTTATATAAGTCAAGGCATTGAGGACAAGAGCACATAATGAAACTTTACAAAAGAGGGTTCTGTCTGCAACTGGAGTATTGTGCCAATTCTGGGTGCCACAGTTTAGAAAAGATTAATAGCTTTAGAGGGAGTGCAGAAGAGATTTCATAAAATGATTCCAGGGAAAGGGCCTTCATTTATGTCAATAGATGGAGAAATTGGTGTTGTTCTTCTCTGAATAGAGGAGATTAAGAGATCTCATGGAAGTATTAATAAACATGAAGGGTACAGAGAACAGGGAGAAATTATTTCCATTGGCAAAGATATCAAGGACAATAAAATGTAGGTATTTGCTAAAAGAATCAGAAATAACACAAGGGAAAACATTTTTATTCAGTGACTGGTAGGGCCCAGGAATATACTGGCAGGGGCAGCAGTGGAGGCAGGTTCAATTGCAGCATTCAAAGGAGAGTTATATATAACAATCTGAATGGAAAGGGTGTGCAGGGCTGTGGAGAGAGGGTGGGGAGTGGAATTATCTGGATTTATTTCACTCAAAGCAAACGTGGAATCACTGGGCAGAATGGCCTTCTTTCATTCTGTAATCATTCTGTTAATCCGTGAACATAACTTAGCAAGGTTCCTCACCAAAATAATGATAGTACTTTCACTTGTTGTTAAAATTACTGTCAAATTGCCATGATTTTAAATGCTTTGCTAATAATTTTGAGAGTATGTTCTGTTTCTTTCCAGGATTAAGAATGTGTCAATATGTGTTTGAAAGGAAATTAGATAGTACTTGGGCGAAACAAGTTAAATTATTTGCTGAGGAATGATGGAAAGTATTTCAGCAAGTGGACAGCAAAATACCTGTCCTTATTCATCAATGCAAAATATGGAGGAATTAACTTTACAGAAGAGTATTAACATATTCAAGGTAATTGTATGAAGTACTCTGAAAAATATTGAATAATTGACTGGATGAAATATGGAAATCTGTTTTCTTGCTGATATAAATCATATATATTCCTGCAATAACCCAGATTTAATCCTTAAATCTTACGAAGAGGAGAAAAGATTTAGCTCTTTTTGTGCAAATGGGTAATTAAGGAGCTTAATTTTATCTCTTAGATGGTTGACCGTGGTGATATAACACAGATTGAAAAGTTAATGAAAGAAGACAGTGACTGCCTGAGCAGAATGGATGAACATAAATCAACCCCATTACATCATGCTGCTGGAGCGGGTCACCTTAACATCTTGACATTGATCATTGGACATGCTAACTTTGAAGGTAAGTGGTCATTGGGTGATGGTATGTAAGAAAGTGGCATTGGTTACATTATAATGCAAAACAGTTTTTAAGAGGGATGTTTTCACATTCCCACCTTGCAGGGGATGCATTTATAGCCATTTGACATCTTAATTACACATAGTCAGGTACCATGAGAACCATGGAGACAGAATCCATATTTAAATGGCAGTTTACTATTGGCTGATTCACAATTGCAAACGTTGTAGCAAAATCTGGCAACAGGCAGTGTTATTGCTGCAGAAAACATAGATATTCCAGTGAAATGCAAAGTTGTTTTCTTTTAACTGTGCCTGGGAGCTATGCATTCCTCAAATGGTCGTCAAAATTATCTAGTGGTGTCCAATTCCATTAGTGGCCTGGACATAATTTTCACCTGCTCTGGGACAGAGTGGGATGTCCAGTATTACAATGGGACCTGGACATTGAGACCAACCCTCACCCCTTCTCTGCCTCTGAGTTTCCTAACAACTTCATCAGCCGGTCAATCAGCTGCTGGGAAAAAGGGTTTAAGGGAAGGGAAAAGATAACCAGTGCTGTTATAGTCTAGTCTACCAGAGGTCAGTGATCAGGAGAAAGACTTATTCTCAACAGGCAATCTCAGTGCCATAGGTGCTACATTGTAAAAGTGACACCACATATTTTCAGTTAATGATTTTACATTAACCTTATGCTGATGGAGCATTGTTTTATGTCAAGTCAGTAAGGTAATAAGCCTATCACCGTGTTGTATGTGTGCACTCATGTCTGCAATCTATGGAATTTATTGCCTCAGACATCCAGTGCACTCTAGATTGAATTCAGTTCTCATGGACATGACTTTACCAGTTGAAGTCATTTTTATATATTAACAATATAACACTGAGTACAAAGAAGGCATTTCTTCCGAGATTCATTTTGACTTTGATACATGATTGTAATGCATGCAAAATATGTTTGTAAAAATGTTATGTGCTGCAGGAAAATCTGAAATATATCTGTGCTCAGATGAGTGGCCTTGAGTGGTGTTGCAGAGGGGCACAAATGACCTTTTCAGTGATGATCGTCCTGTTGGGGGGCAACAGCATGGGTGTTGCACGTTTTCAAAATTGAAAAGATGCTGCCTGTGATAGGCAGAGTTTAGCACTGGTGGTGGAGAAGGCAGCCTGTGACTGGGGCCTTGGTTTGGGGGTTCTTCTGGTGTCATTTGGGAGGACTGNNNNCAATGCTCTGGAGAGTGGAGTCTGGAAGGATTGAGGGCCTTGGTTTGTGAGAGATGGGGTTGTAGCTTGTGGGGATTGGGAGTAGCAGTAGATAAGTGGGGAGAGTAGAAGAGTTAGGGTAAGAAACTGGGGTAGGCATTTAAGAAAGTGGCCAGGTGGGGAGGAGAGGGGCTTGGTGGATGAGCTACTGTGATCAGGGCTGTAGGAACTAAAGAATACTGGATAGGTGAAGGAATTGGGAGATTCCAAGTGGGGTGTTGGGGGCTGAGGTGAGGGATTGGTTTGTGCAGTTTTGGGAAAGCCAATGGACCAAAGGTAAGTAAAGGATTTATCTTTCAGGGGATCCTACCCAGTGTTGCATTGATAAATCCTGACAGTGCCCATCACTGTAAGGGAAATTACTTTATCTTATGCATGATGGATGCAGAAATTGCAAGAGTCACATAAAAGTGATTCATTCTGAGTAGTAAAAACAGAATATGCTGGAAACACTCATCTTTGCTTTCTACAGATACTGCCTGATCTGCTGAGTGTTTTCCAGCAGTTTCTAGTTTTATTTCAGATTTCCAGCATCTGCAGTTTTATTGATTCTCATGCAGAGAAGTGCCTGGTTAAATTTCTGTAGTGATCTGACAGCACCTGGAAATGGCCATTGTTGCCTCTAGGAATAAGTAAAAAAGAATTGTTTTCTGCATTTGAAATTCTGTTGATATATTAGGTGATTGTCATAAGTGCCAAAGCCATCTAATATGTGAGCTTTAATAATCTAAATTGGTAGTTGAAAGTAATTGAGCTGGAGCATGGATAAGATTTTCAGGTTGATTTTGCAATCATGTGAGCTTTGGGAACAGTTTTAACTGTTCACACTTAAGAATTTCAGTCTCTTTATAAACCTCTCTTGTAATTGCATATGTCCCATTTAGACATGGAGTGGAGTGTCTCAAGTGGAGACTAATTTTTACCTAGGGAGGGTCTTGAGGGCTGTTCTGGCTTCTTGTGCAATGCCTTTAAACTTGCATCAAAAATTGTGAGAAAAATTATTTGTGCTGGATGTATTTTGATTTTAAAAGTCATTTGTCTTTTGTCCTTTGGCTAATTTAAGCTGAATTGCATTAGACACATCATTGTAAACCCATGGAAGTTCCTGTCCTTGATGTGTATGTACAGTTGGTGCACACCTTCCTGCTGAAGAAATGGCTTTATGTAAAGTTTGAATGGTGCTCTAAAAGGAAGCTAATCTGTACTGAGCATGAGATCGCTGTCATAAAAAAGCAGTGGAGTCATTGGATGTCAAGGATCATCTGAGAAAATATTTCATGATCCCTGGTCAAAAGGAAGTGTATTTTGATCATACATTATATTGAGTTTTGTTTCCTTTCTCAGTTCTAAATGTCATAGATTCCAATGGAAACACGCCTTTGCACTGGGCTGCAGAAAAAGATCAGGCCCATATTGTACAAACTCTACTCAACAGGGGTGCCAACCCCAACATTCTGAACAATATACATCTGTCACCTCTTCACGTAGCTGTGTCTTTAAATCATAATGCTGTGGTGAAGGTAAGATAACTAAATCCTATTATTTTATGACTAATTATTATGCATGTTTGTGGTTAACATGTTCCTTTTCCTCAAACTGACACATAACAACCCTTACCCCTTGTGTTCCGCAGAGTTTTTCAGGTAAGGGCTCAGGCAGATGGTGTCTTCAGAAACCTACCTGTGTTATTTTGCTATTTTAGTGTGGCTCATACACTTATTTTCAGCTTATAACCACTTTGATAGCTGTGGGGCCCAGAGAAAAGGCTTGACAAAATGGGTAGCAAACTTCACTACAGTAGTGTAGTGTGATCAAAGCCTCATTCTTTCTGCTCCATACTTTTCTTCTGTACTGTGAGTCCATAACTGAACAAAATGCTGTAAGCATTTCCAAATGCAAATTATCAACAACAATCCACACTTATTTAGCATCTTTAATCTTAGAAAGTAGGCTGACAACCAAAGGAAGTTGAAGGGTCTAGGGTGGTGAAGTTGAGCTGGTTGCGATTGGTGTTCAAGTGGAACTGAACCATTCCTACTTGGATATCTCTCTGGGTGATGCTGAAAAGTGCAGCAAGTATGTGACACATAAGAGTGTGAAATGAATAAATTCTTGGGGTACTCCTGAGAAACTGCACAGTTGATGGAAACTGCAGAATTGGGATCTCTAGTAACTTTGGAGTGAAGTGGGATTAGAGGGAGAGCAGTTACACAATGTTGGAGCTGCTTCAGAGGAGAATAGTTTTTCCAACAAAGTCAAAAGTTGCAGAAGAGTTG
>JARFYF010000119.1:41650948-41664856 GCA_030265395.1 Rhina ancylostomus | reverse complement strand
CTCCCTGCTCCATTCAATTCAAATAACGTACTGTTACATTCTAGGTGGCTGAAAAGTTAACAATAGCTGTAAGGCATTTACATTAAAAAAGCCTGATGAAGGAGAATATCTCAAGAAGCAGTTTTTATACCCTGATTAACAACTATCATCTTGCTTCCTTGACTGGAATGCCAAATTGACTTTTATGTATTTAAGCTGCATGCTTGAGTGAGTAGAATATTGAGAAAGGTGTCTGAGTGTTTGTTGGAAAAGGCAGATCTAAAATGATCAGTCAATAGTGCTTAATGAACAGTTGAATGCAACCTAAATGAAAAACAGATGTCCTTTGTTAATCTTATTGGAAAGCCTTCTACTTCAAGATATCTAAGTAGTTCTTGCTTATTTTTCAATCTAAATGAAGAAAGTTGTGAACAAGTAAAGCTATTATACAGAACCTAAACAAAATAATTTCCTATTATCTTCTCTATCCTCAAGTTTATGCATTTACTTTCCCATTTTAATATAAATATTATAATATACTTTATTTGTGCTAATGTGACAAATGCATTCTGCTCAGTGGACCTATGAACATTAAATATGAAAACATGTAAGCTAAAATACAGAAGGAAATGAAAATTGATTAATAATTTAAAGTAGTGTCCTGTTTGCATAATTGGGGAGCTTGTATCTATACTTATTTTCTCTCCTTTTTGGGTAGTTGATTTTTTTTAATGATCCAATTAGCAACAATTTTCTTAAATTGCAAAATTACACTTTTTAAATTACTTCCAATCTTTTTCTTCTCAGAGAATAGTTTATAGCTCATTTCAGCTGTGCATTTTTCACATAAATTCAACTTTTTTTAAAAAATCATGAAACATTTGTGGGAAAGGATTTTATGATAGCAAACCTTGGTTTCATTTATTTTGTTGATTCATAGCACACATGAGCAATACCATTAATAATACTGGGAATTATACCAGTATTATGTCAAAAAGTCACAACCACCTGCAAGCATAAATCCAGTTGATTTGCGTGCCTGTACAAACAATGAGTCAGCATATACAAAAATGCGCACTCTCTTGAACATTAAAGGATGAAAGTTCACTTGGACACAATTCCAACAAATGTTGAAGCAAAGATGATCAAAACCAAATAAAGGCACTTCTTATCTATTCCAATTATCTTTATTTTGTTATTCCAATTATCTTTATTTCAATTTTGCTTGTGAGAAAGAGTATGAGTAGTAGCAGATCAAATGTTGACAGATACCACAGATTCAGTAAAGGATCAAAATCATTAGAATATATCTCCATTATACTTTGGAACTTGGACCAACATACTATCATGAAGCTGCATTGCAGCCCCAGTTATGAGCTTCTCTGGAACACAACCCAAGTCTGAGCCAGGTTTAAGTGGAGCACTATCCCATGAAACAAAATCCATGTCATCCACACCTTATACCAGGAACTCTTCTAGACAAAGGGCAGTGTGCTAAGTATTTACTTACTTCCATACCTGCAGTTCAAGGTACAATTTGAAGCAGAGGAAAATCTTGCAGAACCAGATATAGCCCATATCTGAGCTCTGATCCTCTTGCTCTAAGCCATAGCTCAACCCTGGTATTTAGAAATATTGTAAAAAAGGGGTCAATTTAAATATTCTTAGGAACAGTCCTACTCTTTCTTAGCAACAGGACAAGTATTGGGTTTGGTAACACAGGGAAATGTCTCGGTTTTGATAGCACCAGGAAAAAGACTGGTCGTGACAGATTTATTATGAGGATTGTCAAATTTGAGAATGTTGCACAGACACTTCTCGGTCTGGCAACTTTGGACTCTCTTGGTCTGTGCTGCAATGGAGAAGTTGGCTCAGTAGAACTCAGAGTATGAACGTGAGATTTGGTACACCTTTGAAGTGAGACATTTGAGCGCATTTCTAGTGTCTGCCAACAATTAGGATGAAATTGGAATTGATCTATCAACACAATAGTAGGAAGTTCCCATGGAAGGCAGTTCTGTGATATAACCCTGTAAACATTGAAAGTTGTGTTTTGTGAATTGTCATTGAAACTGTGGCTCTAGTGTTAATCTAGATTTGTGTGGTGAGTGGGATGTCCATTACCATGTGAGAAATACAAAAATAAGTTCAATATGTCTGCTATTAGTGTTTTAAACCAGGCACCTATCAATTTGCTTCTAGATTTGGTGTCATTTACATAAGCATAGGTGTAGTTTGGCTGTGTGTGATGCCATATTAACTCCAGTGTTTAAAAGGGCCAATCTAAATGTGGAATTTGGGGGAGATGGGAATTGGAAGCAAAAGAGAAAAAACTTTGACAGTGCATACAAACTAATCAAAGAGGTCTCACCTCATAAAGTATTGCTATTGCAGGGGACAATGAGATGATGCAGGCAGATAGGTAGAAGCAGCCTGCTGCTATCACATGCATAAGATAACTCAGGAGGTTTGCACTGGGAGTTTCATGCCACACACCTGGACTGTTACAGTTATAGATCCTGCTGTGCATATCAAACCACCATGGCCCAATTCTTCCTTATTTGGACCACACTACATTATTCCTCATACCCACTGACCTAACATATGTCCTCCTCCTTCTCCTCCTATGGATTTTTCCCCATCCCCTATCCATCTGCCACTGTCTTTTTTCCTCATCATAATACAAGTTGATGCACTGCATCCATCTGCTGAACACATGTCATTTCAGCCATTTGAAAATTTTTTACCCTGCTCCAAGAGGAAAAAAGTCACAAGGGAGAGGAGGAGAACTAGAAGTCATAGAGTCAGAGAGTTACAGAGTTGTACAGCGCAGAAATAGACACTTCATCCCCCCATGTTCATGCTGACTATTATACATCAATACTAGTCCCATTTACCCACATTTGATCAGGAGCCTTCCATGCCTTGATGATTGAAGTACTTGTTTAGATGCATCTTAAATGTTGAGAGCACCTGCTTCTACCACCTTCTCAGGCAGCGTGTTTCAGATTTCATCCACTCCCTCTGTGAAAAATTTTACCTCTCACCTTATACCCATGCCCTCTTGTTCCATCATGGCAAAAAGACTTACCCTTTCCCATTTCTACCCCATCATAATTCTGTATACAGAACGTAGTCTTCCTCCATTAGTTGCATCTCGCAACTAATTTGTAGGGTAAAAAGCACCAATGATAGAAAGGTGGAGACCTCTCAGCCTGTTGGTGGTAGAATATATCACAATGCATACACACATATCAGTCTTCTTGTCTTGATTTCAGCAATGAATGAAATAGCTTAATTCTCAAAATGATAGCTTCCAACAATTTAAATTTTCTAAGTGTAAGTTTTAAATTTAAGCTTGTTGTCGTAGGCAATATATACCTGGGGTATAAATGTCATTAAAGTTGGCTATTTGCAACAGCAGCAGCACAGTACATGACATGCATTACAGTACATCACACACACTACAGTATAGTACATTGCAGCAGCAGCACAGTACATTACATTCGAGCCATAACCAACCTCTCAAAACAATTCATTACAATGGATGTAAACTCTACCTGACGGCAGTCATTGAGGCAGGTCACCCTGCTCTTCTTGGGCAGCAGTACAATTGATGCTCTCTTGAAGCAGTTGGGAAACTCAGACCTCAGAAGCGAGGGGTTGGAGATATCCTTGAACACTCCAGCCAGGTGGTCAGCACAGGTTTTTAGCACTTGACCAGGTGTGCTGCCAGGACCTAATGCCTTGTAAGGGTTCATCTCCTGAAGGATGTTCAGATGTCAGCCTCCGAGACTGAGATCACAGTGTACTGTGGGGACTTGCACAGGTGTGTCATTATTCTTCATCTCAAGCATGCTACTTCGCCAGTGCAAATATATCTATTGCCTGTATCAGGTTCTTGATGTCAGTGCAGTCAGTGCACAACAAGTCCTCAAAACTGCAGCTTCCTCCAAAATTACACAGTCACAGGACTTGTAACATGAACCAGCTCAAATACTTGCACTTTACTGGCACCATTCAGAGAGGTACTTGAACTTTTCCCTGGTAACTTTCATGTCCTAAATGAATAAGAGTAGTCAGTGATGGAGAGACCACTGTGTAGCTTCTTCTTTGGAAGTCACAGTTCTCCTCAGGCATCGCTCAGCTGGACACAGTTATTCTTTTCCAGGTTATCTGTGAAAAGGATAATCATTGAAGAACATCAGAAAATGTTTAATGAATGAGTGTGTCTTCTAAGTAGATTGTCTATGATTGCAAAAATAAAAGCAGGCAGGTTGCTGTTGGAAAGCTTTGTGGTAAAGTCTTTTTGCATAGATAGAGTTATCATTTCCATGGAACATGAAACAAGTAGTAAAATCAGTCCATGCACACCTTGACTATGGCTATACACATGAGATGTAAGTAAATTGGATGACAGATGCTTGGCTCTGGCCATACATCATCTCATTGACATGCACCAATCTGCACTCCAGTGCTGAAGTGCCCAAATGCTGCTTTTTTTTTCTCCTTCAAGAAGAACTGATGTTTTGAGAGTTAAGGGGAGATCAGCCTTTTGCTTTAACATCCCTCTGTAAGCTGCATTCCACCTTTGCTGCCTAACTGCAGATCTATCAATGACATTGTATTGCATATTCTGATGGCAACCTTGTTCTTCATCTGAACTTTAATCTAAGGCAGTTGAGCCAGGCACTTTGATGCAAGTTAAGTAGTATTGGCTGTGAAAAATCATGTGAAGGCTATTGCCTTTTCTGGAATGTGTCATATCGACTGACTGGTTCCTGGGCTGCAACAATGTTTATAACAGGTTTCAGAGGTAGTCTGTAAAATGCTCTTGAATAAACTGCAAACACTTTATTCAGGCCCCTTGTGCCTCCAGTGTATAAGTCTCTATATTCTGCAAAGGACTTCATTAAAGGTTAAGAACCCAGTGAGTATACAGTACATGGGTTGGCTAAGAATCACAGCCATCAAAATGAAGTCATCAATGTGAAAATGAATTATCAGGGAAACAGTGGAAATATATTGTGAAGGTTAGTGAGAAATTCATAAAAGTTAATGTAGATCACCTGTTCTTAGAGGACAATGCCCAGGAGAATTGCAAAGAAGACAATGAGATCAAAGATGTTCTTGAAGTGAATCTCACAATTGTTCAAGATAACTATGTCGTACTTAGGACAAGATGCAAGACACAACGTCATTGAATCCAAAAATTGATTCAATCATGCACATTCAAAAAACGTAACACCAGCACTATTGCAAAGATCAGAGTGAAAATCAGTGAATTGGTTAAATTTATAAATCTTAAAAGTATATTAAATTAGTTTTTTAAGGGAAGCAATGTAGTATTTGTAATATTGTTATAAACAACATTTTTCTTTAAGAGTGACACTCTTTAAGGATTTCATCTTGTGGTTAACTGCTCTCAGGGTTGGACCAATGGTTTTAGAAAGTTCTAGGGAGTGAAGAGCCCTTGTATTACTTACAAATACTTCATTTGAGTTCCTTGTGAATCACGTGGATAATTCTTACATTCTGCATAGACTTCATTAGAGGTCTAAGATCCTCATTGAGTACACATACTTTACACCATCCTAATCTGATTAGGAAAACCACAGAAGGATAAAAAGTACACACTAAGCAAAAGTACTATGAACAAACTTTTTCCCACTAGTATATAAGAAAGCAGCTGTGCACACTGAGTACTTGCAGGACTTTTCATTAGACCTATTAATTGCCATTGTGTTCTTGCCTTACTTTCAATGCCAAGTTTCAGGCACCCTGGGAAACCTGTGTTGAAATATTACTTCAAATGAACAATTAGTGTATATTAATATAGATGGCTCACATCTCCTGCAACCAGCCTAAGTATAATTCAGTGGAGTGGACCTGGTTTTAACTGCACTGGAATTTCTGCTGTTTCTAAAGTAATATGCTCCTCCTTGTTACAATACATCTGTGTCCAGTCCTCTTTACTTTAGCATTTCATAAATTTGCATGTCATTCTCCCATAGGTGCTCGATGTATTTCTGTATGGCTTGAATTTTGATACACGTTAACTCCTCTGACAGAAGACTGCAATTAGAACATTTATCTAAACAATTAGTTATACATCTGGACAAAATAATTTCGAATGGACAAACAAGAAGATTTTGATTGGACTGATGATTTGGTTGGATCTTGTATTCTTGAACTGAGGCTGAGCTGAAGCTATGATGATTAGTAATAGAGGAAAAGTAACATAAAAACTGTGGTGGAATTTTTTTTAATTTTATTCACTCGTACATCGTGAACATTACTGGAATGTCAGTAACAACTGATTATCCATGGATATTTGCCTTTAAGAAGATGATAGCAGAGAAAGGATTCACGCAGTAAGTTTCAGTCAGGAATTTCAGGATCTTGACCCAGTGACTTGGGAGGAGGATACATTTCCAAATTAGGAAATTGTGGCAAACTTGCAGGTGGTGGTGTACGCCTGTGATTACTACTGTCCTATTCTATCTAAGTGCTAGGCATTGTGTGTTTTCCTGGTACTGTCAAAAAAGACTTGGTGAGTTGCAGGTATGCATTTTGTAGATGTTGCAGATGACAGTGAAGAGTAATGGTGGTGTGGTGGAAAGCTGAGATGGGGGTGCCAGATTTTTGCCGATATCTGGTACTGTTACTAGAAGCAGCCAGATGCAAATAACTTAAGGACCATCGTTTCCTCAACAGCCACAGGCAGAGGATTTAGCCAAGGCTCTTTAACTGCAGCTCTTTAAATCTGGTGGCATTTCTTAGTAACCATTTCCTTAGAGAATCTCAGGCTTCATGGGCATTGTTCCTTGGAAAGGTGGACCTGTGACTTCTACTCCTGGATACTCTGGCAAGTTAGCTTCTCTTGACCAAAGTCTTTCTCCCCAAATCCTACAGTCATTTCTGGTATAGTGGTCTGAATCCTCTCTCTCTGCTCCCTATCGTGCTGAGGCACAGTGAGATGTCTGCCAGGCATTCAGTTCTACGAAAAGGAATCCCTTGAACTCTAGCAGGGGCGCTCTCAGATTACATACTTATGTTAACATCAACCACCACAATTTTCTCCAAACAATAATATTCCTAATCACTCCAGCAAGCTAGCGTGACTGATTTAAATTTCTCAAGTGGGCACTAAATGCACGTTCTTCCTGCAACTGAGCACTAGAGCAACACACATGTCAAATAAGCGTTGCACAAAGATTGAACTCATCTTCCTATTCTGGAAGACAAATAAAACTGCAGATTCTGGAATCCGAAACAAAAACAGAAATGCTGGAACAACTCGGTCAGTCAAGCAGAACCTGTGGAAAGAGAAACCAGTTAATGCTTTGGGTCATGAGCCTTTCCTCTTCCCACTCTGTATGGTCTTTCATGTCTGTGCAGCTCAACTGTTAAATGGTGAGCATCATGTCAAACATGTGCCCTCTTGACTCACATTAAAATTCAGCAGGAAATTGTTATTTAAAATATGGAAGTAAATGATAATAGCTGGCTCAGTTTCACATCCAAAAACTGTTTTGCTTTTCAAAATGTATTTGAAAATGCTCTGTTACTATTGATGAGATGGCATGTTAACATTGACCTGCCCTTTCCTCCTGTCTCAGAACAAACATTAAATAATGCATGGACCTTTGTGCATTTGGCACTCTACTATTGTTTAACCATTAATTATGTGTCCCAGCAATAGCATTTAGCTGTTATTTGATTAAATTATTCTACAAAGAAAACATCTATAATGAGATTAATTTTAATTATTTAGGTGCTATGCAATAAGCAACCTGTCAATTATGCTTAACCTTGCTAACATAAATCAATCCATCACTCTTTTCTTAAAGATGCAATTTATTGTATGAACTTAGATTGTCAGTATAAGTTTATGGTGATGAATATGTCTTTTAAATTTAATAGCCAAGTCTTCTAAAAACTCAGAAGTGTAATCTTTCTTATAATAGCTAATTTTATCAATGTTTTAATATCTATTAATTATAGGAAGGTGTGTTTGTAAACAGTGATATTTACTATGATGGAAATGTTTCTATTCCAACTTTTGTCAAAAGGTTTGAATCCCAGGGGGCAGCATCGTGGTGCAACAGTTAACACTGCTGCCTCACAGCTCCAGAGATTTGGGTTTGATCCTGACCCTGAGTACTGAGTTCATGGAATTTGCATGTTCTCCCAAGGAAATTCTAGTTTCCTCCCACATCCTAAAGATCTGCTGGTTGGTAGACTAATTGGTCACTATAAATTGCCCTACTGTAAGTGTGTCGTGGAAAAACAGTAGGGTGTTAATAGGCACATGTGGGAGTATAGGATACAGGAGAATAAGATAGGGAATGGGATTGGTGAGATTGCTCTGAGAGCTGTCATGGACTCAATAGGCCAAATGGCCTCCATCTGTGCTATATGAAATATGATAGCTTGCAAGAAGTATACATTCCATTTTTTTGGTTGATATTCAATAGGCTGTGTTCATTAGAGAATTAATACATAATGGGCAACATAATATTGACTATTGAAAGACCATTCCTTACATTACTCATTAAATGCAACAATTTCATGATGTCATCTTATTTTCTTTTAAGGATTTCAGTGGTCTGGTCCACATTAAGAATTTCATCCAAGGAGAACTAAGTTTTTTTGAATGTTATCTTGGGTCCTTTGTTTCAAATAGAAAATTATAAATTATAATCCTAAGAACTTTCAGATGGAATAAATAATGGATTAAAATAATTGCTGTCATGGGTTTGCTGCCAGCAATCACAATCCAATGTAACCCCACTCCCATACTTGCATGCTTCAGACAAGGAGGCAGTTCCTTGCTGACCTGAAGAATCAAGCATTGTGGCCTGAGTGGCAGTAAGTCTTCCAATACTGAGCTGAACAAGAGCCACTTTGAAGCATTTGAGAAAGCTTTGAGAGCTGGCAAAGGCCCACCCCCAGCTCCGCCAGTTGTGAATGCTGTCGGAGATTTTTGATTTTAATAATGTTTAAAGACATTGAAACCTGAAGTAAATAATCATTTTTATAATTTTCTGAAGTAAAATTAAAAACACTTCAAACACTCAGAAATATTGAAAACATTAAAACAACTGAAATACTTATGAAAACAATCACTTGCCTTCTCCTCTATTTTCTTCACTGCACCTCTCCAGTCCTCACTGAATTTAATGTGGTCCTGTGCTCATGATCCCACAGCTGATTCCCCAGTGTAAACAGGAGGAAATCTCAGAAGATTAAGCTTCACCACTATGTGGAGTCTAGCAGTAGCATCAACTAACAGATTCCAATACTTCTGTGTTTTTACAATGTATATGTGGAAGACCAGACATTGACCTCAAGTTTTCAGTTTTTACTTAAATGCTTTGATTGTTTTTATTCCATAAACTATATGTTAAAGATGTATTAAATGTTTGGTCTCTGTTATGGTACTTGTAAAGAAACCATATGTGTTATTAATTTTGTGTAGTATTTTTAATCCCAATGCAGCCATTAATTAATTATGTATGAGCTTCATATGTTTTCAAGCATTACTTCAGCAAGTTTTACCAATGACATAGTCACCAAAGGAGTATATAAAATGCACTATATCAATCACCAGCACTTTACTAAACGGTACATTTAGTTCAATTTTAAGATTAGTATCATCAGAATCAATTTGGTAAGTATATCTCAACAATACAATTCAACAAGTGCACACACAGAAAATATGTTGTATTAAATGAATCACTCAGATGCTAATCAGCACATTCACAGCTACACAATCTGTGCTGTGTTTTTTTAAGTACCACAAATTCTATCACATAATGTAATGTTTTTATGCAGTCCCTGATGGAAACAATTTCAAAACTTAAATGCTAAATGAAATCAGGAACTCAATGTGCATTGAGTCAACTTCCAGAAATTGTAGCAGAGTCTTCCATGCACATTAGGTGCTGACGTACAAAGACCACTGGACCTGTTTGAGTGTCATGAAATGGTGTGTAATATATGATAGGCACCAATCATACAATTTTCTAACAGGGCTTGTTATAGCACATGACTTGACTTCTGGGAAAGGTCATACATGAAGGGTGAATCCTGTTCCTGCAGTGCTTAAGGGGGTAAACTAGTCTGGGCCTTTACTACGGAGTCTTTTGAGGAAAGGAGCACTCAACTCTACATTTGGATCTACACATCTCTGCAGCCCAAAAGAAGAAACAGCTAAACTAAATTCTATTATCATTTCCAAAGACCATGAAAGCAAATATGTAAGAAATTAATGTCCACCATGCATACTTCCAAGTAAAGGCAAACTGACTTACTTTGATTAGATCAAACTAAAAATCTAACAAGTTGATGGAAAATGATAGCATGAGCTTATATGAAGCCTTTAACTTCACCATCCTCTATTTTCAGTCTCAGATTTCCAATGGTTTCTGTTCAAAAGAACCAAAAGTTTAAACTTAATCTGCATAGTCAAGAATAGATTTATTATCAAACAAATTTAACGCCATTTTTTAGTAGGAGCTCATGAAATGCCTCTTGAATGATACCTACCATTTTTAAGCACTCATGTAGTCTGTAATTATTTGGCACAGGTTTGGGGTAGGCGCTGAGGAAAATAGGATGAATAGTCAGCCATTACTTTTGACCCCAGTCACATATAATTGATCAGACATCAGGTAGACCTGAAGGGTTATAAGTAATTATTGGTTCAAATTATTTGGCAGCAATTTTTCATTGACAATTTAAGATGGTCCACTTCAAAAGCCAGTTTTATATTTTGTCAATTAAACCATTTCCATCAGGATGGGCTAAGTATATGATTTTGAATAAATCAACAATTAAGGATTAATTTCTCTCTCATCTACATCAGTATACACAAGATTGAAATAATTAGCCTTTGAGATTAATCCTCCTTGGTGTTTGTTCTAATGAAGGATCTTCAACCTGAAACCTTAACTTTGTTTCTCATTCCATAGATGCTGCCTGACCTGCTAAATTTTGCCAGCGTTTTCCGTTTCTATTTCAGATATCCAACAGCGGCAGTTTTGTGATTTTTCTCCTTTATATTTGACACCTTTTTTGACAGTAACTTTTTATTGACTCTAAACTTTTAAATGAATGTTTAGCAATTACACTCATTTCCATCTTCACCTTTACCAATGCATGATTGCCATTTCCTATTTTGGTATGCATTACCTACACTTATATTGACATTAGAATCCATCTGCTGTTCTTTACTACATATGTTTAATTGGCCTAACCCTCCTTGAGTAATACTAATCACCCTCTGGCATTGAACTGGCCTATTAGCTTAATCTTATTAACTTAGATAATTTCATATCACCAGTATATGCTGCTGCAGTGGAGGCATAGAAAAGCCAGGAGACACCTGGCAACATTGCAATGCCATAAGGAATTGACAGGAGAAAAGCCCAGATTTCACTCTTCCTCCAGTGTTTTTTCTGATTTGGAAATTTAAAAAAAAACATGAAATAAAATGCATTAAGTGATGTTTTTTCCTCTGTATTCTGTAATAGAAAAATGCCAGTTAAAAGTGTTGCTTCTCATCTGTGGATAGGTATTAAGTGTGATTTTGCATTAGACATTATCACATCTTTTGTTTACACAAGCATAGGAACATAAAATTTAAGAACAGGGGTAGCCCACTCAGCTCCTTAAGTTCGCTCCACTATTTAATAAGATCATGTCTGATTTGATTGTCAGCTCAGTTCTACATGACTGTTTACCCATGGTAACCTTTCACCCTTTAGCTTATCAACAGTCTATGTCTGCCTTTAAAAAATCATTAAAAGCTATATGTGGGAAAATTTGCTTAACAAAAGAAAATTAGTAGGAAGTTACTCTAACAACCCAGCTCTTAGTAATATGTAGATGCAAAATTTAAAAAAAGATTAAAAATCCTTTCAAATTGTAGGTAATGTTGAAGTCCATCCTTTATTCATTGTTTTTTTACCAATCAAAATTTTCATTACATACTTAGGGAAATGCAGAAGTCCTTACTTAGCCTGAAATTTTGTCCAGCAAAGTTACATCTCAATTTGGAAAGGAAGTGAAGTCAGAAGAGTTTACAGCTGGAATGATACCTGATTCTTATAGGAAAAAATATCAGTGTTGTGTGAGGGCATGAGTCATAAAACTGGCTTCAAAGACTGGATAAGCTCAATCACGCCTGTACTAATACCAAATGGTAGATCAAGAATTTTTGTAAATATTCAATAGACATGGTTTCTAATTTATTGGTTTAAGAACATAAGAAACAGGAGCAAAATTAGGCCAGTCAATGCCTCAGATCTGGAAGTCAGGAAGCAACACCAATGCAGTTGTCGAGATAACAGAGAAAGAGTTGGGGACTGGTACTAGAGAAGGTTGGATTATAGCCAATGAAAACGCCGACGAGTTTTGCTCCATGATCATGGCTGATTCAGTCTTGGCCTTAACTCCACTCTCCAGATTTCTCCCCATATCTCTTGACTCCCAATTTATTAAAAAATCTGTCAATCTTCCACTTGAAAATGCTCAATGCACTTGCCTCAATGGCTGCCTAGGATAGAGAATCCAAAAGAATCATAACTCTCTGAGAAAAGAAATTCCTCCTTATCTCCATGCTTGATGAGTGATCCCTTATTCTGAAACTATGCCCGCTAGTTTGAGATACTCCCAATACAGGAAACAGTTACTCAGACACCAATCTTCAACCCCACTCAGAATCTCACATCTTTCAATTAGTTCCCCTCTATTTTTCTAAACTTATTGAAGTATAGGCCAGCCTGCTCAATTTTCCTCTATTTGTCAACCCTTTAATCACAGAATCAATCTAAGGAATCTTCTCTGCACTGTCTCAGGTGCAGGTACATCCTTTTCATATATGGAGACCAAAACTGTATCCAATACTCCAGGTATGGTTTCAACAGTGCCCAGCAATGTTGCATCTAAACTTCCTACTATTCTTTGCAATAAAGTTCAACATTCGATTGGCCTTCTATTAGCATTCTACTACTTACTGTACCTGCCTACCAAACATCTGTGTTTTGTGCACTTGGACCTTTAGATGCTTATATACTGCAACATTTTGAGATGACACTCCGTTTAAATAATAATTTATTTCTTCATTCTTCTTTCCAAAGCAGATAAAATCTCATTTCCTAAATTATGCTCCATCTGTCCATTTCTTGACCATTCACCTCATCCATCTATTTTCCTTTGCATACTCTTTGTGTCCTCACAATTTGCTGACCTATTTATCTTTGCATCTTCAATGTTTACAATTTACTTTAATGACCTGGAGGAAGGAACAAAATATAAGGTTTCCAAGTTGGCCAGTGATATGAAAATAGGGGGAAAGGCATGTTGTATTGCAGACATTGTGATTCTACAATGGGATGTGGATAGATTGCGTGACTGGGAACAAAATCTGGCAAATGGAGTTTAATGTGGCGAAGTGTGAGGTCATACACTTTAGTAAGAGGAATCAAAAGGCAGATTATTTCTGAAATGGAGAGAGAATGCACATGATTGAATTCAGGGGGATCTGGAATTCTAGTGCATGAATCACAGAAAGTTAGCAGGCCAGATCATTATATATATTTAAGGTGGAGATAGAGAAATATTTGAATGATCAAGGAATTGAGAGTCATGGGGAGCTGGCACTGAAGAGGAGTTGAGGCCAGCACAGATCAGCCATGATCGTATTGAATGGCAGGGCAGGCTTGAGGGGTCTGGTGGCCTACTCCTGCTCCTATTTTCTTTGTTCTTGTGCATCATCAGCAAGTTTGGCTGCACTACCCTTGGGCCCTTCATCAATTCATTAGTAGAGATTGTAAATAGTTGGATGCCCAGCACTGATCTCAGTGGCAACCTACGAGTTGCTGACTACCGATCCACAAATGACTCATTGTTCCTAACTGT
>JARFYF010000119.1:41337401-41347452 GCA_030265395.1 Rhina ancylostomus | reverse complement strand
ACCTAAACATTCTTTGAGATACGCATTTCTTCCACTCGCTGTCTTTGTATTTCTATGCACACACGCACGTACGCACCACACACACACACACACACACACACACACACACACACACACACACACACACACACACACACACACACACAAACGCACACACTCTATCTTAAAGGAACCTCACTAATTGTAACCTAGTCCGTAACAGCTATGAATGAAGGGCAGCTAATGCAGTGTTATTACCATAACAAAATAAAATTTCCTGTCAGCAACCAGTTTCTCAATAACACTTACCATTTCACAGAGAACTTTGAAATTAGAATTAGAAATTTAGTGATCTGGGTGCACAAATCCAGATGTTAACGATGATTTTATCATTGCTCATTAATCACTGAGTGACCTTTTCAAGCAATCTGTAAAACAACAGAGGTTAAAGGGATAATCCCTAGTTGCTTTTGGATTTAAATATTTACACTTGAAATCTTAGTTTTAACCAAATTTTTGAGCTCCATAGGATCTGCAAAAGTTCTTCAACCATGGATTATAATTGTCCTCAGTTATGTTAAAAGCACATGTTTAATAAAGTTTTATTAAACATCATCATTCATATTTCTATACAATATTGCTACAAGAATTAATTTAGATTTCAAAAGCAAGGAACCAGCCAAAGCTCTCTGTGAAATGATCCACAGACATAGAATTCAATACAAGACTGAGAAATCTAACAGAATTTTATTTCTTCCTGATTTGCCATAGGAGATATTTATTTATAAAATAAATAATATTCTTTGTGTGTGAAAAGACTGTAACTGCAAAATCTCAGGTACATAACAATGATTTGAATAAATTATTTCTCTTTTTCATCAGATATATACTGGAATTTTTAATTTATAGCTTTTCTGCATTTATTTGACTTTGAAAAAAATCCTGTCATAACAAGTGATCCTTTATATTTTCTCAACCATATGAAATCATTCCAGTGTACAGGTGAGACTACAAAATCTAGCTGTTTTGTTCTCCAACCCATTTATCAGCTTTCACTGTCACTGTACTGAAGGCTCTTACATGCTGCTAATTTTGAATTTATTTATTAGCAGTTTTGACATATCCATTAACATCTTATTTCAGCCACATGGACAAATGAGAAAGATTTACAGGGTTTTCTAAACTTTGAAAAGAAAATGGCAAAGGAAAAAATGCTGCCATGAAACTAGGTGAATAACTACTCACATTCAATATCTTCTGCTAATTAAGACATGACTAGACTTCTTAGAACTTTGAAGGAAAACCAAGAATAAGTATTTTTATTATTGTTTTAAATTTACCCAAACGTCTTAATAAATAGTTATTTATGTGTGTAAATAATGTCAGTATAATTGCCCTGAAGGGATAGGAAAAGGAACAATTGACCTTTGAACTGGGTATCATTCGGTAGACTTTGGAGATAATACACAAAGGGTTTATTGTGTGGTATGACTGACATGGCATGTACTTGCTGAAGCCTGACAGCTTCTCAAATTCTTTGAAATTCTCAAAATATGGGTGGTCATTTGCTCTGAGCAGCCAATAATGGTTCTTTCTGTACTAAATGTGATCATTCAGGGTTGCACTTCATTGATTTTAATAGAATTTTGTGGGTTTATTTTGAAGCATTTCTGGCATCTCTGATTAATATCATACAAAGCCACATTTGAGAGCTCCTTCCACAGGGGCATAGGGGTAGATACACAAGAGATAATATTTCTAAAACAAAGTTATAATTCAAAAATGACAAAGAAGAAAAATTATGGTATGATGATCTTTTTGCTAAACAGTGATAAATTGTTGTCAATCCACAACACACACCATGGGGACTAATTCCTGGGCCTTTAAAGAGGATAACAATGGAAATGGAAGTGTAACTGGAGATTTTCAGCACTTGGTCTCTGGTCCAATCGAAATCCCCACAATTTGCATGCCATAAATTGTGAGGTAGCCAGTACACCCCATGGAATCCAATTTTTTTGTCAAATTTACACATCAATGCCAGTCTGAGGGTTTTAGATGAGTTGTCCCATGAGGTGAGATAGTATAAAATGTTAGCAAGTTGTTTGGGTGCTGACATAAATGATTATGCACATGATAAGCAAGTAATTCAATTCCAAAATAAAAACAGAAAAATCACGGAAATAGTCAATGGGTCAGACAGCATCTGTGGAGAAAGGAACAGGATTAAAGTTTCAGGTTGGCAACCTTTCATCAATTCTGATCACTTGAGTAATTCCAACATTTTCTGTTTTTTTTCCAGATTTCTGGCATCTGCTGTTTTTTGCTTTTCTAATTTGATTCAGTCAGTCACATGATGGTTTGTCATATTATTTACAATAGGAACATATGAAATAGGAGCAGGAGTAGGCTACAGGGCCCTTTGAACCAGCTCCACCATTCTATAAGACCTTAGTCTCAGCCCCACTTTCTTGCTTGCTTGCCATAAGCCTTGACTCCCCTGTTTTCCAGAAATTTATCTAACTCAGCCTTGAATACAGGTCCTCCCCAGGTTACAGCAGGGTCCCATTCCTGTGAACTGTTCGTAACCCGGACAGTTTGCAAGTCTGAAGTGTGGCCACGAGCTGAGTTCCCACATGGTAGAAGATACCTGTAGCACTGCAGCAGCCAGCAAATCCATCCTTCCGGACTCCCAAATGGTCATTCATATGTAAGAACTGTACATAAGTCGGGTGTTCATAACCTGGGAAGGATCTTATAGTCAATGACATCATCCACAGCTCTTTGGGGGTAGAGAATTCCAAAGACCCTCTGAGAGAAGAACATCGTCTTCATTTCTGTCATAAGAGGGTTCCCCTTATTGCACCATTTGTTTTTTGTTCTGGTTGTTGATTACTGTCTCACTCATTTCACAAACTGTGCCTTCTCCAATAACTCACATAAAGCAGTAGTGGGGCAGGGGAAAGTCTGAGGAGAGGGAAAAGGCCATTCTAATCTCTCACTTTGCATGTTCATTCTTCCTTGATGCTGTAGTTGATAACCCAATCACCTCTACCCATGCCACCCCTGCCCTTGCCCTCATATTCCTTTGTTTCATGTTATAAAAGTAGTGCTCTTCTTCACTTCCTGCAACAGATACTCAGTGGAATCACCAAAATAGGGCATCCCTACAGAACCTATCCGCTTTACTGATGGCTTGAGGGATTACGATCAATTACTATATATTGCTGCCTTGAAATCTTTCTTCTTTGCATTAATTATTTTAACAGTTATCTTCTGGTGAGAATTTATATTCAGAACCATGCCAATATGTTTCTCTGCATGCACCTCTCACCAATGTGCTGACTAACACAAGCCATTCACACATTCACTCAACAGATCCTTCAATCCCTTAAAGCTGCTAAGGATCTTTAAGAGGACAGCAGCCATTCAATTTACCTCAGTGAACGTGACTCAGACATGTTAAGACTTATTCTGTGTCTAGCAATGTATGTTTTCATATTCCCTGAAAGGAATTACTGAAACAAATGCTACACTCCCCTGCCTTTTGTATTAAAAGAGAGAGCTACCAGCAACAATGTCAGCTGTCTGATTTTACTTGAGACGGGCATAATATCACAAGGTATAGTTCATTAAATCGCTTAAATTAGTTAGAGGATAATCTTAGACAAATTCCTGTGAAAGGCATGTGATCAGTGGCAGAATCTGCAACATCAGAGAGCTCTGCCCTACATGGAAGAGGCCATCGAGATTAAGCAATGGAAACTGGCCGGAGAGTTTGGAAAATGTAGGCAACAAGTTAGCACTTACACATCTGAACTGTCACCATGGCATCCCAAGTGCCAACGTAGAATCTGAAATCACCACCCTTTTCTCTGCCTCCTTAATCCCATCATAATATTCACTTACTGAGCCACTTTTCCTACAAAGGGCAATGAAGGATAGAGAAAACTGTTTGCAAACAGAAATCCCCATTGGATGTTCTGCCCCATGTTCCTCTGTCAAACGCCCTTCAACATCACCTCCTATGGTACTTGCTTTCCTGTTTGCCTTTGCCAACTCAGACAATGTCGCCAGCATGAAATAAAATGGTATAAGTGAGGGCTGAGTCACCTGACAGCACACTGACAGAAAGGGAATCAAAGAAATGGGGACTGAATGAGGAATGGTTAACATCCCAGGAAAAACCTGCCCATGACAAAGAAGGATGCTTGGAGACAATTACACTTACATGCAAGCTTTGAGGCCAGTGTTTGAAAATATGATTCAAGTGACCCTCTAGCATTCACAGTTCTCACCACAGGCACCAATGTAAAGTACGGCCATTTCACCACAATAGATTCCATCTCAGAAACCAGCAGCATCACGCTCTGCCTCCACAGATTTGTTAGATCACGTATAAATTAGGAAGCTCCTGGCAGCTTTCTAAAGGCTCGGATCCCATCGACAGTCCTTAACCCAGGTAGGTGCAGAGATTCAGAGGCTTGTAGACCAAAGAAGGTATTAGGCTTGCGTGAATCTGTTGCCTTTCAGGAAAGCAGTATGTGTGAGGCATCAGCTCCTCACTCACAGCACACTGTGAAGATATCATGTGTGTCACCAGACTAACCAGGCACAATGTTCAGAAATATTGACAAAGATGCCTTCCTTGCTGAAGGAAGCTGGATCAACAGATCTACCAACAGGTAACACTGCAACCTTCCTACTGCCGGTGTGATCTGGAGGTCTTTTGTTGCTTCTTGCACTGTCTCACTTTCCATCATTTTGTACCATTTCTCTTGCTCTATTACAATTGCAAACAAGGAAATGTCCATTGGCAATCCCATAGACATACTTCCTGCCAGCCCTGGATTATTATTGACAACCTCAAATCTAGTTGGATGCAAGGAGTAAACAACTGAATTAAAACATCTTTTGTAACTCCAACAGTCACTACAATTCCTAACTGAAGAAATTCAACAAACTCAGCTGCTGTTGCTATGGAATACCTTTTTTAAGCATTAATCTAGTTATTAGGATGCTGCCCAGTTTCTCCTCAAATAGTTTTTGCTTCAATGACCTCCTAGCAGCTTGGCAAACAGCAGGGTGGAAGCCAGCGTGGAATGAGTCATTGCCATCTCCAACAGCTCAGTGCACTCCAAGCTCACACACATCCTAGATGAATTCTGACCCAATGTGTCCATTACAGCAGAGAGATCTCTATTGAGCTTGCTACACATACATTAGTAGTTTCATCAAACCATCAATATACAAAGTAGGAAAAACAGTTTGCCATGGGATAAGAGCCTAACCGGGAGCAAATAGGAGGTGATAGGAAGCAATGATGGGATGCTTTTCTGACTGGAAGTCTGTAACCAGTGGTGTACCAGGGATCGGTGCTTGGACCATTTTTGATATTTATGAACACGTTGCCTGTGAATGTAGGAGGAATGTTTGGTAGGTTTGTGAATGGCATGAAAGTTGGTGGTGTTGTGAATAGTGAGGAAGGTTATCTTAGGCTAATGATATAGATCAGATGGAAAATTGGACAGAACAATGGCAGATAGGACTTAATCCCATCAAGTGTGAGGTGGTACACTTTTGGAAGTCAACTAAGAGCAGGATATATACAGTAAAATGGTAGAGCACGAAGAAATGTTAATGAATAGAGGGACCTTAGGTTCAAGTTCATGGCTCCCTGAAAGTAGCAACACAGGTAGATAGGGTGGTGGTAAAGGCATATAATCAGCTTGCTTTCATAGGTCAGGATATAAAATATAAAAGTTGAGATGTTATGTTGCAACTTTACAAACTACTGGTTAGACCACTCTTGGAGGGTTGTGTACAGTTCTGGTCAACACACTGGAGGGAGGATGGGGTTGCACTGGAGAGAGTGCAGAGGAAATTCACCAGGATGTTGCTGGGATTTGAGCATTTTAGTAATGGGGAAAGGTTGGGGAGGCTGAGCTTGGTTTTCCTGGAGCAAAAGAGGCTAAGGGGTGGCCTGATAGAGGTATAGCAAATTAAAAGAGGCAGAGGTAGCATAGATAGTAAGAACCCTTTTCCCCAATGGTAGGGCTTTCAAAAACAAGAGAGCATAGGTTTAAGGTGACAGGACAGAGCATTAAAGGAGATTTGAGAGGAACGTTTATTTTATTATACAAAACATGGCTGATATCTAGAAAGTCATGCCAGAGGAACTGGTGGAGTCAGTTACAACCAAAACATTTTAAGAGACATTTAGCCAGGTACTTGAATAGACAAGGCATAGAAGGATACAAACCTAATGCAGGCAAGTAGGATTAGTTTAGCTGGGCAAAAATGTCAACATGGACGTGGTGGGCTGAAGGCCGTTTTTGTGGTGTACAACTCTATGACTCTAGAAAGTTAGGCCCTGTGTGTAAAGCCCATTTTTATAAAATGCCGTGTCTGTATTTCTGGATCAGATAGGGAGAAGCAAGTTATCATGAACTTCTTTTCCAACTGAAAACTGTCACGTTTTCCACCCTTCCCACTGAAATCAAATCTAAAAGAATGTTTTTGTAAAGCTTAATTTAGGCTCGTGTGTATGAACAGCTATAATAGTGATTCCTTCCAGGAATCACTATTATAGCTGTTCATACAATCACCTTAGTTAGTACATTTTTTTAGTTTAATTTCTTTTAATATGCTTTGCAAAAGTCCAGGAAAGGCTTCTTGTAGATTGAGAACAAAACTGATATGATAAGTAAGTGTGTTGCAACTGGCCCTGGAGCCTTCAGTCCTACTCATTTCCTTGGCAATAGATGCCAAGCGAGTACTTCTCAACAGCTCTCCTTCTTCTGGGCTTAATTTTGTAATTACTTAATATCAGATACAAAGTGCTCACAGGAAGTCATTAATCTTTCATTAAAGCATTCAGCCGTTCATTATGCAAGGCACTCATACTTGCCTCATCACATCTTTCAGGTTAAAAGATTATTAACAGCAAGGATAAGGTTGATCAAGTGATATCAGCAGATAATAAAGAAGTTGTATTAATGGTGTGCTAAAGGGGAACCATGGTGAAGGCTAGCTAGAATCCCAGGCAATTATGAAATATTACAGCTGGGAAAGTTTGATTGAACCAGTGGCTTTGTGCTGACAGATTGACTGAAGAAAGGCTCTTGTTTGTAGTTGAGAGCAGGTGTGGCTGGTCTGAATGAGGTAGAAGTGTCCAGCTGGAGGGTCCTATCAGCCAGCTGGCCAGTGCAATCCACTGGGTAAATAGCACCTGCTCATTGACAGGAAAAAGCCACAATTTCCTGGCAACCTGCAAACAGGTTTTCTCTTCATTGTATTATCCGTTTTCTGCAGTCACTTGCTTTCTCTCTGCATTACATAAAGGCATGGATTTAGCTCTGACTTGTGTGCTGCTTAATTAACCATAAACAAAAGAACAATGAAGATATATAAATTAAAAATTTTAAACATTATTTTCTTTTACACTTTATATTTAATGCTATAAACAACAATGGCATTTAAGCTCAGATCGTGCTCAGCCTGCCCCACTGTCCACACTCAGCCCTTTACCTCTTCTCCCTTCCTGAATCCCATCCCCATGCTTTTCCTGCAGCTTGTCTTCCCTTTTGCAAGTGTAAGGAATTAACCAGTATGAAGCCCCAGATGCCACAGCTACCCCCCAAAGCAAAGGGGACTGCCAAATGGAGACGAGGTTTCAGGTGTCAGATCCTTAGGCAACACCCTGATGACCTTTGACAGTGCACCCCTATCAGGGCCTACTTAACTGATTTTAAGTGTCCCTGATAATACAAGCAGTTGAAATAGATTTAAATCATTAAAAGAATTAAAATGATGTTAACAAGTACAATAAAAATGTAATAAATTTACTTTAGAATGCAGTAACTCACTAGAAATATTAAAAATATTAATATTAGGCAAATTAAAGAAATAAGGCTGACTTGCACTAGCCACTTTAATCGGGGTCAATGATCCATTCAATTGAATGATGTCACGCAGCTTACACCAGCATTACTGACATGAAGGTGAGAGCCTGGATCAAAGTCCATCCAGACTCTCAGCTCAATAAATACGTGTTTTGCTCTGGACTTGGTGGTGAACCCAGTGGGAGAGCGGAAATTGATAGTCCTGCATTTGACCTCCAGCTCTTCTCTTGCTTCCATGTTGAAGTGTGAAGGCAAGGAGGAAATAGACATGTCAAGCGCCGGGGACAAAATCGCCTGCGGTTCTCTGCAGAATCACCTGACTGAAACACAACCTTTAGCCAGAACTTCCAGTCCTGTTACAGCAGGCAGAACAGTAACCCTGGGAATATGGGGTGTGGAAAACGGGATGGGAACTTTCTCTTTCCAGAAGGTATCTCCGCTGAAAGACCTACCTTTTGTATCTGCAGCAACTAGGTGCCATAAACAGCCATGTCTTGGTCATAATGCATCACTTTCAAGTGCCAACTAATGCATGAGAGACGAGGTACCATATAGAGACTAGGTGACAAATGGAGAGGAGGATTTTATATTGGCTTTAGGATTCCAGCAGATTTAACATAAGCTATCTTCCACCAGGTTTGTGAGGCAAATGCATTTGTAGTATCTCTAAAGGCACATGCTCCGACCATTAATTTTTAAATTACCAAGCTCATTAGAAGATAAAAAATGGCAACAAGGTTAAGCTGTAAAGCCTCCTCAAGTCTACTATGTCATTCAATAAGATTTTCTACCTCATACAACTTGCTGCCTGATCCCTATGTCCTTTGATTCCCTTTTGAATCCTAAATCCCTAAACCTGGAGTGTATTCATTGACTGAGCATCAAGCCCTCTAGGAAAGATGATTCAGATGCTCACAATCCTCTGTGTGAAGAAAATTCTCCTCACCTTGACCCTAAATGATCAACCATTTAGACAATGTCCCTTTGTTCTAGACCCTCCAGAGAGAGGGAACAACATCTCAGCATATGCCAAACCCTTTCAGGGTTTCATATAATTGAATGAGATCATTGTTCGTTACCCTGAGGATTAGTTTCCTTTATCTAGCTTTTACTATGGTCCCAAGAGCCAAAGCATGGGAATGTTGGCAGCTCCAGGTTCTGTCTCCAGAAATGTAAATGTTTAATGTTTCCTTCACTCAAGGTCAAAGAGAAAATAATGGTGAGGACTTTGCAGTTCATGTCAAAGTGAGAGTGATCAGCACTGACCTGGAGAACAGGTGTTGACAAACTTTTGGCAGTCTCAGTGATGTGGATTTCCTCTTTCCAATATGGATTTCACTGGCACCAGCTTCAGGGGATCAGTGGTGTCCAGAAACTGTGATATCTTCAAGCAACTAATTCTCACAGATGGTATATTAGGAAATAAAGTATAATTTTTAATAAACTTCACAACATAATGATAGGTAGGTTAAACATCGTAGACAACTTTAAAAAATAAAAGATTTTTAAAAATATTTTAAAAACTCTGAAATTTTGGAATAATTACCTGAAGGAATGGCATTCTACACAAAATTCAACCCAGTGAGGTTGCACAGCAGTAATTATAGCTTAATGTGCCTTAGAAGCTCATTTACATTTCATTCGATAAGGTGTAACATTTTAAAGGCAGAAGAGTTTGCAAATAGTTGAGGTTCTCATCAGTCCATTCAATATATGAAGAAAGTTCAGCAGCACCTGCAGATGAGAAACAAGTCACAAAAACAGCTTCTTGATTTCCATAATAAACTGCAGAAATGGCTGACAGATTTACTCCATTACAATAGTGAGCTCTGATAACTACATTGTAACTCCTCAACCCAAATTTCAGGTCAGTATCTTAAAGCTGTTGCATTATAGGAATGAGATGTAAAGCTGGTAAAATCAAAATAATGTCTCAGTATTTTCTGGACTGGTAGCCTGTGGGATGCCTCCACTGTTGCACTTTTCTCCTCACCTTTCAGCTCAAAAAATGTTCCATTTGAAACTGGTGGAAATGTGAGCTGATAACTGTGCTGTCCAGATAAAGCACAGAATAATGAATTCTGAGAACAATAGCTGGAAATGGAAGCAGGGTGCATTAGAGACAAAATAGATTCTGAGAAATAAAGAGAAAAAGTATACTGGATTAA
>JARFYF010000119.1:41312258-41323118 GCA_030265395.1 Rhina ancylostomus | reverse complement strand
ATCTGGAGCAACACACACAAAATGCTGGAGGAACTCAGCAGGTCAGGCAGCATCTATGGAGGGAAATAAATAGTCGAGCATCTCGACCCGAAATGTCAACTGTTTATTTTCCTCCATAGATACTGCCTGACCTGCTGAGTTCCTCCAGCATTTTGTGTGTCCTTTAAGAGGTGACTTGCTTCCCAGAGGTGAGAGAGACAACAGTGCCGCAGCTGTGAGCTCTGCCAATGGCTGCCATAGAGAAATGTACCGCAAAGTTTTTTTATATGTGAATCAGGATGAAACTGGCCTAATAACTTTTTAAACCACCTTTTTCATCAGTCACTGGTTCTTTTGCTGGTCATCTGATTGATTACCAACACTCGTCACAGCAGTCATTTACTGCACCAAAATAAGGGTGAACTCCAAGATCCAGAAACATTCTTTTATTATGAGCACACCATACAACCCCTGGACGTTGACTGCACCCAGCAAGGGAATTCAATTTACACTTATGTCAAACATATTGATGCATATTTTCCAGTAGTAGCAGGATTTTCCATGTACATTGTAAATTTTAAACTCTCATGCATTGATCCCACCAGTGATAATCTACTCCATGTTTACCTAAATTTCTCATTTAGAATATACCATAAATGTCAAAGCATTAAATGATAAGAGGCTAACATAAAGGTGCCAAGCAGCTAATGCATGCACTGTAGTATTTTGTATAATTGTGGACAAGGATTCTTGCTACAAATCTTATTTTCAAGAAGGGGCCTGGTCCTGAATTGGTTTAAAGACTACTGACGGATAATAATTGATTCTCAAAACACATAGGAGCATTTTAAAACCTGTATATTCTTACTGAACTGTTGTTCTTTCATTTATTTGTAAATAAATGAATGAACTTTCTGCTTTCCAGGAACCAGTTTTAACTTGTGCCTTTGCTTTTCCCTGCAACTCTGTCAATTCATTCAGATGTTCATCACTTTAATGACAGCAAGGATGTGGATGGGGTACAGATAGATGCAGAATGGCTCAGCATTGAATGTTATTCCAATTCACATTGCAAATATGAGACACAAAAGACTGCAGATGCTGGAATCTGGAGCAACAATTTTCCTTCCTAATTGTTTGTTGTAACCACATGTTAATTTTCTGGGATAGGTAGACAAATATATCTAAGTTCCTCTGAATGTCAACATTTATTAGTTATTCTCTCACCTTTTAAAAATATTCTGCTTTCTCATTCTTCTCATCAAAGCAAATAATTTCATACTTGCCAGCCTTATACTCAATGGGCCACCAGTTTACATCCATTTTTAGTCTCTTAGTTTCCTCCTGTAGCATGCTTTCTGCCTAACTTTGTATCATCCAAAAGTCTGGACATATTGTTCTTGGTGGTCTCATGTACATCATTGACATAAATCGTAATTGACCCAAGTGTTAATTCTTGTGGCACCTCACTAGTTTCTGTTTGCCATCCTGAAAATGACCTGTTTATTCCAGGACTTATTCACA
Organism: Rhina ancylostomus; assembly: GCA_030265395.1. Lineage (NCBI taxonomy): Eukaryota > Metazoa > Chordata > Chondrichthyes > Rhinopristiformes > Rhinidae > Rhina > Rhina ancylostomus. The sequence goes on along the minus strand of JARFYF010000119.1, from coordinate 41,321,615 downwards.
GATAGGTCTGATACTTACCTCTGATTAAATCCTCAATCCATGCTAACATATCAGCCCTGGTCCTATAAACCCTCATCTTGTGTAACGACCTCTCGTATGGCATCTTCCTAGTGCCTTCTGAAAAATTTAATATGCTATTCCATTGCTTCTCAATGATCTACCTTGCTGATTGCACTTTCAAAAAATTCTAATAGATTCAATAAACCAATTCTTTAGCAAATCCATATTGTGATTTTCTAAGAACCCTGTCACCTTCTTGATCCTTAATGACCTTCTTCTTCAGCAGCAGCAAGCAGTCAGGATTGAGGATGACTTCTTCCACTGCACTTCTGTGGCTTCTGAGATTGATGAGTCCTAATGTGGGACCCACATACTCTGCCTAGGTGAGCCAGTAGGTGCTTGATCAGGCAGCTGGGTGGGTAGCTTGGGATGTTGTGTGTTCCTTCCAATTGTTGTGAATAGACTTGGTGTGTCACCAGTGGTGGCTCTTCTCCTACTTTGAGCAGTACTGTTTGGTAGGGATGTTGTATTCTTAAGGAGATTTTGGAAGGCTTATCTTCCTGGAAATCTCTTCCCAATACAGAGCTCAGGCTAGAGTGTTCATTTCAGGAGTCTGGCATCTGACACATGGACAATGTGGCCCATCCACTGGAGCTAGCTGAGTGAAATCAGCACCTCAATGTTGTTGGCTTGGGAGAGGAACCTGACATTGTTCACCTACCCTGCCAATCAATTTGGAGGATTTTGCCAGACAGCATGGATGGTACATCTTCATTGCTTTGAGGTCCTTACTGTAGTTTGTCCATGATTGCAAAGTACATTAGAGGGCAAGGATTACTGCTTGATAGGCCATGACTTTTGTGCCAGGTTTAAAGTCATACATCTGGAGGCAGTGGTGGATTTCAGCATTGACATTTGTCTTCTCTGAGACATGGCTCCAAAGGTAGAGAAAGTGTTCCATGTTTTTAAGGTTCTTGCCATGGATCTCAATTGTCAGGAGGTGATGTTGGGATGGTTGAGGACCTTCGTCTACTGGAGGTTTATTTTAAGGCCCATCCTCACCTATGCTTTAGTGAAGGAGGCAACAAAGACTTAGAGCTCAATATCTGAGTGTGCTAGCAACATCTGTGTTAGGTAATTTGATTATCAAGGTTGAGGCAATCTTGGTTCTGGAGTGGAGATGACAAAGTGATGGAGAAGTACCATCAATGCTGTCTTGGCAAAATTGTCTAAATAGATTGGCATCTCAACATTGAACAGATTTCCATTTGCCCTATAGATTAACTCACTCCAACTAGAAATGTGATGGTAGTGAAGTGCAGTGTTCCAGCAAGGAAGACTGAGAAAGGGTTGGAGCAAGTCTTGTTTGACCCTATTGATTAGGATCATAGTTTGCACATCAGCAAATAGCTGATGTTGAACGGTATTTAATTTTGATGACAGACAAAATTTGAGTAGGATTCTCCATAATCCCTCTCAGTTGATTGAATTATTGTTTTTAGTAAGGTCAAAAAAGGTCGTGTACAGTGGTGAATTTTGCTGTATTCATTTTATTTAGATTTGTTAGGTGGTAAAGATCCTGTACTTTCTCCCTCCTCTTGGACGGAATCCACATTGCAACCTAAGGAGGAGCTCTTCAGCCACAGGGGTGAGGCAGTCGAAGGTGATCTTTACAATGATTTTCCCTGACATCAGGCTAATCATTTATAATTCCCTGTTATGCCTCCCCCTATTTTTTTCAACAGTAGTTAGATTTGCTACCTTCCAATCTACAGCAGCCATTCTTGAATCTTGGGAATTACTTTCCATCTCCTCAAGTACATCCATTTGCATCTGGTTCTGTATATGAATGTAGCTGTCAGAAAAAAAACTGAAATACCAATGATGGTGTAAATTTCAATAACTCCATCCAGGCTGTAACACTGTAGAGACTGCCAATTGGAGAAGAAACCAAATATTTAATTCCTTCCGATCAATGGGGCAAAAATCAGGTTGTTTCTATAAATCCTTATTGTATGGAAACTACTGCCAAGTTAAATTCTCCCAATGCCTCAGAACTTAAGGGAATTTTTATAAAATCAAGGCAAAAAGAGATGCCGGCTCAAGAAAGATTGCAAGTATTGAAACAAAGTTCAAAATATTAGGCAACTTTGAGAAATCCACTTCCAGAGGCCATACCAATCAATAATGTTGCTACTATTTAATCTGCAGCCATACTTATTGTGGCAGGAGAGCAGGCAGTGAGACAAAAAAGAAATCTGGCCTTGGATTAATTTACATAATTCTCAGACATCGAATGAAGTTCAGTACAGCTTTTCGAAAACTGGTCATGCAATACACAATTATTAAGCCCACACAGTCTATTTCCCAATCAGTGTTCTTCAGACTCCAGTGGCAAAGCACAAATTTTAGGCTTATGTCTGATTAAAATGAACTATTGCTGAAGGAATTCCAAAGTAGACATGATTATGATTTGCCTCTTAGGAAGCATACTACAGTAATTGATCTGGTAAAACCAACAGATGTATGACTGAAAGGGACTTCTCAGAAAGGTCAATAAATATAAAATATTGTACCATCAATGATGGCATTGTGTGGGGTTTAGTACAGGTCTCTATACTTCTTGTCCTTGCCGTCTTCTTCATCTCCCAAGTGTGAGCAAGGAAAGAACATCTCTTGATTGTGAAATCCTCTGCCTTAACCAGCTAAACTATGCAAATCTTTGTGGAAGTATTTTAGTTCCACCAACCATTGACGTAAGATTCATCACTCAAATAAAGACAGTCTTGTGATTAATTTAAAGGTGTTTTTATCATCTTCCACAAGAAGACACAAAAGCAAATAACGAATCAAAAACAGAACACCATTTCTTGTGACTTCATATAACTGTTTTTTTTACCCGGCCTTTGATGAAGTCTTAAAAAAAGAAGAAAGAAAATTCATCCCGGCTCAAATTTCTCTGCTTTTTCTTGACTGTTTTCTTTTAACTTTTTTATTGCAGCCACCCAGTAAGTAATTATCTTAGTTCTTCATCAGTTGCACAAAGGACATGAGTTAGCTGATGTTGAATTTGTAAAGTATGCCTGACATTGTTGACCAAACGTTCTATTATTACGCCCAAGCACGGTTGACCTCAGGGCAACCATGAGGTTAGGAAACCTTTGTCCATCAGAAGCTACAACAGATCAAATTCCAAAGATGTCAGTAGAACTTACCTTTTTAATTTGGATAGCTATCATTACACCCAAACTAGAGGGAAAAAGATTTTCTGCAACTTGTTTTATTTCAGACCAGCGGTAAAAAACATTATTTCTGCTGCCTCACTTCACTTTAACTGTGTCTCCTCAGAGAGTGACATTTAGAGTAAGCAAGAGCAAACTCTGGAGCCCTGACACCTAGTGCCCAGTACAGTAAATGAATGGAACTAAAGACAAGAGGCTCCAGTTTGCAAGTCTTTATGACCATTAGACAGCCCCAAACTTGTATCAATCAGTTCAATACTATTGATGAAGAGTAAAACAAAGAAAGCATTTAAGTTACTTGTGCATTGTGATCTGCCAAAGGCAGTAATGACCAGTAATGTCTTTTAGTTTGACTAACTGGTGAATAAGTTGGATCAAACTCATGTCCATCAAAAGCTTGCAAATGTGTTTGTGGGGTCACACAAAGGGTATTTCATTTTCATGGGACTGGCAGTTATCTGCCAACTACCCATGGCATGCTACAGGAAGTATCAGTGCTGTGAATACCTCCAGATTTTTAAACTCTGACAACAGGACAGGAGATGTCTTTAAAGGACGACGAGTATTTCTCATCTAAGATCTTGGCACAGCATATTCATGGTCTGGGTTTCTTTCCAAGGGATATTACAATGTTCCAGCTGAAGTTATGACAGGAGTCAAGAAAAATGACCAAAGATGTTCAGCTAGTGGACATTTAGTACCAGTAAAGATCCATCAGCATCTAACATTTCTTTAAATTCATTTTTCAGGATATGGGCATTGCTGAGAAGGTCAGTATTTATTGCCCTTCAAGATGTTAGTGATGAGCAGCCTTTTCATCTGCTTCATTCTTCTGGTAAGTATCTGCCCACAGAGCTATTAGGCAGGGTTTCAGTACAGAGACCCAGCAATATTGAAGGAACAGTAATATACTTCCTAGTCAAGACAATGAGCCACTTGGAAGTGAAACTGTGTCTGCTGTCCTTGTCATTCCTGGTAGGAGAGGCTGTGGGTTTGGGAAGTGCTGTCAAAGAAGCCTAGGCAGGTAACTGAAGTGCATTTCGTAGATGAAACACACTACCATTGCCGTGGAGAGAGATGTTCACAGTGGTGGATGAGATGATGATCAGATGGGCTGCTTTGTCCTGGATGGCGTAAAGCTTCTTGTTGTTGGAGCTTCACACATCCACACAAGTATAGAATACTCCATCACATTCCTGATTTGTGCCTTGCGCTGTCAAGCAGTTATTCACTCACTGCTGGTTACCCAGGCTCTGACCTGTTCTTGCAGCCATGGTATTATGTGGCTGGTCCAGTGTCACCAAGGCTCTTGATGGAGAGGGACCCGGCGGGTAATCCCAATGTATGTCAACGGTAGGTGGTTAGAGTCTCTTTTTGGAGTTCTGTGGCACAAATGTTACTTGCTACTTAAGAGCTTTTTCACTCAGTGTTGTCTAATTCTTGCTGTATGAAGACAAGGACTACTTCATTTGCTGAAGTGTTTTCAAATGGAATTGAGCATTATGAAAACATCAGTGAACGTCCTCACTTTTGACACATGGGAAGGAAGGTCATTGATGAAACAGCTGAAGAGAATTGTGCCTGTAACTCTGTCCTGAGAAATTCCAGATGTCCTGTGGCTGGGATACTGACCTCCAACAACCACAACCAGCTTCCTCCATGAAAGTTATCACTGCAAACATTGACTTCAGTTTTTCCAATGCTCCTTGATGCTGCACTCATTCAAATGGAGCCTTGATGTCAAGGGCAAATGTTCTCACATAATATTTTATATTTTCAGACCACATCAAAAGAGGCTTGATGAGCTGAATGGCCTATGCCAGCTCTCAACACAATCCATTGAAACCTGTTCCCCACAAACTGTTCTTTCTCAGATGCCAATTAACTCTGATTCTCCCTCCACCTACCAGGTTTGGGATAATTTATGTTGGCTAATTAACCTACCAACACTTAAGTCAGTGGGATGTGGGAGGAATCTGGAGCCCCTTCGGGAAACCCATGTAGTCATAGGAAGAATGGGTAAACTCGACACAGACAGCATTTGATGTCAAGAGCAAAGTCACGTGGCTGGAATGGTGAGGCAGCAGTACTACCTGCTGTCACACTGTGCTGAGCCACTAGATCACTCCCACCTCACCTCTGAATTTCAGCACTTTGGTCCATGCTTTGATCAAGGCTGTGATAGGGTCTGGGATACTTGCAAAACCCAAACTGTGATTTATTCAGGGGGATTTTGGTGCTAAAATACTGCCTGATAAAAACTGTCAATGGCACCTTTCTTCACTTTGCTGATGAGAGCAGACTGATTAATCAGTAATTAGCCAACTTTGTTTTGTCCTTCCTGCGAATACCTGGCCGAGTTACCACATTGTCAGGTAAATGCTAGTATTATTTGTACTTAGCTGGGAAAGGTTCTGGAGTGAATATGTACAGTGACATGTTGTCTGGTCCCATAGCCTTTGTTGTATCCAGTGATCTGTGATGGGGAGATTCCAGGAGGAAGCTGAGATGGATCACCCAGTTGGCACTTCTGGCTGAACTGTTTGTGAATGCTTCAGCCTTCCCTTGGCACTCCAATGTTGGGCCCCAAGAGAAAATAATCATGCTGCATCAAGAGAGAGGTAGGGAAGTAGAAACTAAAGAAAAACATAAGGAGGGGAAAGGGGAAAAGGAGTACTGAGTCCTTATCTTCAGCTAATTCATCTTAAACATGTATGGTTCTAAAGCTGGATGTTGAACAATATATGTTGGACACACAACTTAGGTGCTGAAAACTTATTTTAATACAGCTTATTCTTACAAAGCAGCTGGACAGTAAAATGACATCAAAGGGCCTTTCAAGTTAGCTGAACAAACAGTTCTCACGTCGCAGTACAGTATCAAGTTTAAAACTGTTGCATGGTACATTGTTACAGTAGATTTACTGTACCACAGTTCATAATCAGATTAGCACAGGCTTAATGTATAACAAGTGTAGAAAAAAACTCGACATCAAAGATTACTGCTGTAACTGTCAATGATATTTTTAATTGTCCTATGAGAATAGCATATGCCCACTTCTCACAGTAAGAGAGAAATGTTACATATTACATTACTTTGTTACATATTACCTCTGATAATGCCACGAATAAAATATATGCCCAGTTTAGCACTTGTAAGTGGTAACACAAAAATAAAGGAGACATAGATGGCGAACTGCCTTCTCAGTGACACCGTCTATTATCCATTGGTTTATTACAGTTGCACAGGAGGGTTGAGAACAAACTGTAATTCATAACCTTTTATTTCAGGGAGATAGCAGTATCAGAATTGTTTGGTGTTTGGAGTCGTTATTTGTAACTATCAAGTTCTTATCTTATATTTCTCTATTGCGTCTATTCTTCTGTTTTCTGTTGTTTTAATATTCTTACTTTTTGTTGCTTCCATTTGCACTTTAGTTTTACCATTTCAAATCACTTTTTTTTCTACTAAAGCTTTGCTGTTTGTTTTCCTTTCACTTTTTGCCTAATTGTTCTTTTTTTGATTTTAGCTCTAGCTCTACAATGTATAATACAGTACAGTTGCTCAACCATCCGCATAATGAAAGGCTGGAAATTAGTTGTCTCCATGATACATTATATTAGCAGGAAATCCTTTAACCTTTTAGCTTTATACTTTCCTTGTTTTGTTTTACATTTTACATGACGTTTGTAAGTGAACAAGGCTAAGAAAGATGCATCTTTGATTTACTTTCATTATGGTTATTTTAATTCACTTATTAAGTGCATGGAGCCCTCCCTCATACTTAAACTCTGAGGTGAGTGTTTCTCTCTAATTGCCATTAGTTACACTAATATGGACCAAGATGAAACATATATTTTCATTAGGGCTGTTTTCATTTATTTATTATTGGGTGCATGCAGCTCTCCCTCAAACACTTAAACTCTGAGATGAGAGTTTGTTTCTAATTGTCATTACTTACATTAACTTGGACCAAGATGAAACATATACCAGCTAAAGATTGCTGATAACTGATTAGATTTGAGACTGTGCAAGAACATATTTAAAACTCAATCAGAAAGTGTTGGCTTAAAATATAATTCATCTTCCCTTCCACATTTAATTACTATGATGGCATATACATATAGGCATTCTGTACATATAGATCACATCCCAACTCAAGCTTAAGCTCTCATACAGAGGAGAAAAAACAAATAGCAAATGGATACCTTCCACATTTAAACATTACCTAGCTTTCATTTTTTTAAACATGCTGTTTGTGGGAAAGTTAATGAGGTATTTTAATTTTCCTCCTAATTTTAAGTGATCTGATACTGGTTGTGAAATAGTCATTGTTGTAATCTTGGTGGAACACACTAATAAATAATGTCATTACCAAATTAAATGCTTTGCTCTTTGATCACAATCGTAACTCATGCTGGGCATATTTTTCTCCTCATCAACTGGGATGAGGAGAAAAATATGCCTTTGCACCAAGCTAGTTTGCCGAACATTAGGAATGATTTGAAAGGGACCCAGAGAAACAAACCAGAAATGGAATGGCAGATGGTTTTAAATATCAACAGTACATGAAAAGAACAGTGGCAAAAGTTTTAATAGAGAGATATTGAATAGCACACACTGGGAAAATGAAGACATATAAAGAAACGTCACACTTGCATCTATTCTGGAAGTTAAGTAGATATGCCTAAAGTTCAGGTCTGAAGACCTTAATGTCTAGAGATCAGATTGGAAAGTCCATTATTGCAAGTGAAATTCCACAGCTTCCTCATAGTGATGACACAGGTGAATAGGCATTTCATATCCTTGCCTTAACCTGTAGCATTAAGTATAAGAGTTGAGACATCATGTTGCAGTTACATAAGACATTGGCTAGACTGCACCAAGTGCAGTTCTGGTCACCACTGTACAGGAAGAATGTAGTAGCAATAGAGAGTGTGGAGGAGAGATTCACCAGGGTGTTGCCTGGAATCAAGAGTTGTAGTTGTAGGAAGAGATTGGATAGAGTCACAGAATCATAGAGAGTCATAGAGTGTTCCTATTCCCACTGGAACATAGGAGGCTGAGGGATAACCTTATTGAGATTTACAAAATAATGATGGGCATAGATAGAATCTTTTCCCAGGGAACGGGAGTCTAGAACTACAGGGTACATGATTAAGTTGAGAGAGGAGAAATTTAAAGGAGATCCGAGGGCTAAATTTTCTCACGCGGAGAGTGGTGAATATAAGGAACAAGCTGCCAGAGGAGGTAATGGAGGCAGATACAGGTAATTGGACAGGTATTTGGATGGAAAATGAGTAGAGGGATATGGGTGTAATGCAGGCAAATGGGATTTGTGTAGATAGGCATCATGGTCAGCATGGCTGAGGTGGGCCAGAAGGGTTTGTTTCTGTACTGTACTTTTCTATAATTCTCTGAAAATTGACCTAATCTAGAATACATCAGGTTTGTGAATATTTCTGGGTCAAATCACACCCATCTGGAAATTTGACCAGGCTCTTCCAACCATAGGTCAACCTTGTGAGCCTAACACAATTATAGCACCAGGGGAACTTAAAGCACGTCATCCTGGGGCACATGTCTCTGCAAGGATTACATAGTCATATAACACAATGCACATCTGGGGACAGCAACCTCAAAAAGCCCCCATCAGCCATCAGCCAAACCATCAGCCCAAACTCCAGCCTATACCTTGAATCCCTCATTTATATCCACAAACCATGAAAATCCCCAATCACTTAGGTGGCTGCTCGACCTGCTGACAAATGTGTGAATCCCACTTCTGTGCCTAAACCCCCACCATAACATGCCAGACAGAACGTCCCATCACCACATCAAAAAGTTCAATCAATCTCTCCCAACTCCTGAACACAAGAACTGTCTCAGATCCCTTCCCTTCCTTCCTTCCTTCACATTCCCAAGCAGCAAAATGTTCAATCCCCAGCACCCCAACCACACACCACCAGGATCTCCTTCCACTTTCCCCTGCACTGGTTTAAAGCACTAGTGTCTAATCCAACGACCCCACCCCCCAACACCTCCAGTAACCCAATCCCTCCCCCTCATCACCAGCAGTGCCCCTGATCCCTCCCCCTCCCTCACCAGCAGTGTC
>JARFYF010000119.1:41289599-41301152 GCA_030265395.1 Rhina ancylostomus | reverse complement strand
TGTACATCTTTGGAATGTGGGAAGAAACCTGTTTCTCAGCAGAGGGGTCAAAAATCAGGTTGGGCATGGTTTGAATATCAATTCTCAATTATGTTCGGCACAGCTTTGTGGGCCATAGGGCCTGAATTGTGCTGTAGTTTTTCTGTTTCTATCCTCCAGTTTCCGCCCACATTCTAAAGACGTATGGGTAGGTTAATTTGGGGTTTAAAAAAATGGGCAGCGTGGACTCATTGGACCAGAAGGGCCTGTTATCGTGCTATAAATAAAGTTTTAAAAAAATTTTTTTAATTTAACAAAGTGATGGAAGATACTGTTGACAGTACCATCAACTGGCACTGACTCACTTGCTCACCAAGGCCCAGTTTGGATTTTACTAGGATCACTTGACTCCAGGACTTATCACAGCCTTGGTCCAAACATGGATCAAAGAGATAAATTCCAGAAGTGACGTCAGGGTGACTGACCTTGTTTCCAAGGTTTTTGACTGAGCGTAGCACCAAGGAACCCTGGGAAAACTGAAGCCGATAGGCATCAAGAGGGAAGTACTTCAGTGTTTGGAATCAAACATTGCACAAAGGACGATGGTTGTGGTTGCTATAGGTCATTCATCTCAGCCCCAGAACAGCACTGCAGCAGTTCTACAAGATAATGTGCAAGGCCAAACCATCTTACTGCTTCATCAAAAGAACTTACTTCCATCATAAGGTTAGAAGTGGTTAACTAATGATTGCACAATACTTCATTCCATTCGCAAATCCTCAGCATATGAAGCAATCCATGTTTGCAGCCTGCAAGAGCTAGACATCATTCAGGCCTTGGTTGATATGTGATGAGTAAAATTTGTGCCTCAAAGTGTCATCTCCAACAGAAGCAAATTCATCTACCCAACCTTGACATTCAAAGGCTTTTCCATCGCTGAGTCTCTGTCATCAACATTCTGGGGAGTCATCATTGATAAGAAGCTGAATTGAATCAGCCACAAGAAAGCTGAGACTGCAAGAGGTCAGAGACTGGGTATCTTGTGGCAAGTGGTTCACCTGATATCCAAAGACCTTTCCACCAAGGCACCAGTCAGGAGTGTGATTAAGTGCTCTCGACTTGCCTGAATCAGTGCAGTAACAACAGCTCTCAAGAAGCTCAACATTATTCAGGAGAAAGCAGCCCATTTGACTGGCACCTCAGCAACCACCCTAAACAATTCCCTCATCAGCTTATGTACAGTGACTGCAGTGCGTGCCATTTACAAAACACATTGTTGTTATCTGCCAAGGCTATTCCAACAGCACCTTGCCAAACCCATGACCTTTACCACTAAGAAAGGCAGCTGGTGCATGGGAATATTGTTTCTTCAGGTGACTCTCCACATTGCACACTATCCCAATTTGGGAATATATTGCCCATCCTTACACATAAATACATAATAAAAGGAGCTCATTGAGCCTATGCTGCTCATAAAGCAATCCTATTCCCCCACAACCTTGCCCTGTAATCTATTCTCAACACATTCCCATCAATTCCCCCAAGATTCTACCACTCACCTACACACTAGAGGCAATTTACATTGGGCAATTAACCTAACAACCTGCAGGACCTTGGGATAGGACATAGAACAGTATAGCACAGCACAGAAACAGGCCCTTCAGCCCACCATGTCTGTGCTGAACACGATGCCAAATTAAACTAAATCTCTTCTGCCTGCACGATCCACATCCCTCCATTCCCTGCATATTCGGGTGTCTACCTAAAAGCCATTTAAATGCCACTATTGTATTTGCTTCCACCACTACCCTGGCAGCCTGTTCCAGCACCTACCACTCTATGTAAAAATACTTGCCCTGCCAGGTGTTCCAGTTTCCTCCCACATTCCAAAGATGTACGGGTTAGGAAGTTGTGGGCATGCTACATCGGCGCCGGAAGTGTGCCGCCAATTGCGGGCTGTCCCCAGAACACTACGCAAAAGATGCATTTCACTGTGTGTTTCGATGTACGTGTGACTAATAGAGATCTTATCTTATCCCTTAAAACTTCCCTCTCTTACCTTAAATGCATATCCTCTACTATTTGAGGAAGAAACCAGAAAGCCCAGCGGAAACCAATATGGAGAACATACAAGATTCCCCCAGACAGTACCAGAGGCCATGATTGAATGTGGCTCTCTGGAACTGTGAGGCAGCAGCCCTACCAGCTGTGGACCACTGGGTCTACAGCCAGCAACTCCCTTCCCAAGCAAAGGCTGCACTATTTAGAACGGTGGCTCACCCATACAACTAGAGGGAAATTGGCGATGGGACAATAAATCCTGGCAAGCAATGCCCAGATCCCAAAAGAATTAGTTAAATGGAAAAGTTTACTAATAGAGGGATTTGAGGGAAGATGAGGAAGGATGATAGAAATCTGGAATTCACTGGTGGAAAGGGTGGTAGAGGTAAAAACCCTCATCACATTTAAAAGTACCTGGATAAGCACTTGAAAAGGCCAGGACATGCAGGACAACAGGCTTAAATGGTAGAAAATGATACTGGGTTAGGTGGCTCTTCTTTGACCTGCACAGATGCAATGAACCAAATGGTCTCTTCTATGTCACAAACTTAGCATGTTTCTAATATTCTACAATTCTATTAAACTGAGCAATTACACATATTTAAGACTTTGTTTATGTTTTATTCAGTCAGGTCACTATGCGTATAAAGAATAGCATACACCAGCTTCACAGGAGTAACCAAACACAAAATCCATTGAAACTGTGTCAGTACAGTCATTTTGTACAGTTCTATATTTCACCACAAGATGTCACTTGATGCTTTCTACATGATCAACTCAACGGGTCCTTCCACTGATTAGTGGAAATCTTCAAAGCCAAGTGCCCCATATACTAACAATGACAGCATGCTGGAAAGAATTCTACAACTGGATGTTGAATTGCTCTCCACCATCCCCCTCTGAAGAGTTCTTACAGGCCGTAGTAACAGCAACTATAGAATTCAATCTCCTTCTCCCAGCCATCTGGCGACGAAGCGAGAACAATGCTCAGAATAATGGCAGGGCACCTGGAATTGGTATTTGTGTCACAACAATGCCAAAGCTCACAGATCTAACTTCCATCAAATAGCTAACCAGGATCTCTCAGCACTCAAGGAGGTTTACTACCAAGAAGATTGGGATCATTCTGTCCTTCTATACAAAGAAAAGCAGCAAACACAAGAACTGCTGTGGCATCACATTACTCTCCTGCCCCATCAAGTTATTTGCTTTAACTTCGCTGGGCAGAATCAAAGATAAACTCTTAGAAATACAAAAGAGAATGAAGCGCAGATACTCAGCCTATTAGGCAGCATCTATGGAGTGGGAACTAGTTTTAACATTTCAGGTCAATAACCTTTCATTAGAATGATGAAAGGTTCAGATAAAAAGACATCAACTTGAAACATTAATTCTTGTTTCTCTCTCCACAGCTCCTTACCTGCTGAATATCTCCTCTACATTCTGTTTTTATTTTAGATTTCCAGCATCTGTAGTGCTTGGCCTTTCAATGAAAATTTTAGAAAACCAGTTCGGTAATCAGAACAATGACACTCAATCACCAACTGGTTCACAACATTGATCAGGGATATGGGGGATGGCAGTCAAACAGGGAGGAGAGGCAGTGGGAGGTAATGGAGGAGAGCCACCACAATATAAAAGAATATTTATTCAGAAAATATACTTTATTCATAATATTTGGATGTATACAATGCAGTCCATTCATATGTTGCTATTCACTGTGCAAGTCTGATCTTTGCATTTGCTTACAAGATTTACATTACATCAACATAGCATTAATTTTTCTTCCACATACCTTCCATAAGTGATGACACAGAGGTTTGTTTGTTTTATTTTAAAAACACAGGTTCCAGCACTTCAATGTGCAGTGATGGGAGGGCATTAAACTGTGGCCTTTTCCTATGCTTCCTAAGTGTGTTCCCTTAACAGGTTTTCTTGAACCCTGAAATGTGCCATTCTGCAATGAATGATCGCAGATGGCTACTTGTGCTGGACAATTGCAGCGGTTTGAAACAGACCAAAGTTTGTTTCTCACCAAGTTGACGATCTTCCAATAGCAGCCACTGTTTGGCTTGGTATGCATCTTTCGAGCAGTCCATAGTGCACGAGTTACACAACAGTACCAGATGAACTTTGACAAATACCAATACATCCCTTTTAAGATCTTAAATTAAAACAGAAAACACTGGAAATACTCAGCGGGTCAGGCAGTATCAGAACAAAGGGTCTTTAACCTGAAACGTTAACTCTGTTTCTCGTCCCACAGATGCAACATGACCTGCAAAGTATTTGCAACATTTTCTGTTTTTATTTTAGATTGCCAGCATTGGCAGTTTTTCTTATTTTCCTTTGAAGACATTCTTGGCATGGACACATCCAAAAGGAGATGGATGGTCTTAGACTCACTGTGTCCACTGTTAAGTATTTGATGTGAAGGGGCCCACCCGAGACTGGATCCCAGTGCAGGACTCCGTGGCCTTAGACCTGATCAGGCATGTCCCATTATGTAATAACGAAGCAGGCCTCAAGTGTTGGAAGGCCTGCCTCTGCCTAGATGAGCTATGCTATCTACAGGCTGCACACATTATACAAAAATCAAGGTTGTGGCATCCAACCATGCAGTGCACATCACTGGACAACACATTGCAGACCCCATCTCCTGTGCATTAATGTTTTAACATACAGAGGAAGCAAAGGATTACTGTAGACACCAAAAATAGTGAATCCATATTTCCATAAACTTCAATTGGTTTCTGGGTAACATTTTGATTTTAAAACCCTCATCTCTGAGAGTCTCTGTGGCCTTTTCCCACCTCTAACCTTCCCCAGTCCTACATCCCTCTGAGGTAACTGCATTCCACAAGTCTTGCCTCAAAGTGTTTCATGCCTTCAACTACCAAAAGGCCTAAGATTTTGAATTCCCTTGCTAAAGCCACTTCTCTTTCCTCCTTGATGTACGTCTGCAGTCAAAATAAAAATCGGTCATTTGTTCAAATTCATCTTTATGGGGCTTGATATGACATTTGCTTTGAATATCTCTTAAGAAGCATCTTGGGGTGTTTTCCAGTGTTAAAGGCTTGCAGTTAATTTAACAATATACAAAGTCCATCCAGGGTTTAAAATTAATTTCTCATTATGATTTTTATGCACTTGAGAACTGTAATCTGTAGTTGTATATATCTGTAATTATTGGTGGAATGCCCTGTTGGTATTGTTCTATAACACCATAGGCCAGCTGCTATGTATTTTAAGAACATAATCACTGTGCCACTGAGCCACCTTGTGAACACAGAGTCCAATTCCTAACAAATCCTACTATACAAGAGCCTCAGCCCAGAAAAGCAGGTCAAGTCTGGGATGTATCCAGGCAGCCATGCTGTCAAACCCACAAGATAACACATCATCCTCAACATATCTAATAGTTTTTTTATGCAATGCTGATAATATGACAGCTATATGAACAGTGAAATGAACTATTCTCTAACACTTATCTTAGTGTTAGGAATATTATCAGTAAACTAGCTAATGTTATTATATTGACATAGCGTCATTATAAATTTCATGTGAACAACTTCTGCCAAATAATCTGCAAAGACAATGCTCAAAATTTAAATGCTGCAAACTGTACTGATAAGGTTATTAATATAGAAATATCAGCACAACTTCATCTGATTTCAGCTGTGACAACTTAAAAATTAATTAATTTTCTCAGTAGCTTATACAGGTGCCAATAGAATTCAGCAGTGCAGAAGAGAAAGACAGACAGGAGGTGGTGAAGGATCTGCAGTTAAAGAAGTGGCAGGAGAGAAGATTGGGGAGTAGTTGCATTAGGAATTAAGGATGAGGATGAAGCGAAGCTCTGCTGACAAGAAGAAACAGAGGCAGCATGGACAGGTAAGAAAAGCAGGGAGGAAATGAGAAGGGTCAAAAATAATTTTCAAAAGGGAATTACAGTAGGAATAATTGGCCTAATTCAAGATTGCAAACCTCAGCAAAATCTAATCATTGATTAACATGGGGAGCAGATATGTTAGCCTTTAGACTTGGGAGGATCCTATGAGCTGCCCAAAGTCTTAGATGCAGAAGTCCAGATACATAGCACAGTTTATTCTACAAGTCCTATAGCAGCACAGTGAATAACACTACTTTCAGCCGCACATGGGCTTGACACACAAATACACAAAGAATGTGAAATGTGCAAGGATGACATCAATCCTTGTGAAATGTCTGTGCAAATGCTGCTGCTCATCTTAGCAACCATGCTTTGACGATCAACCATCAACACTTCATTCACATTTTCCTCCTGAAGCCATTAAGACGTCATCAACAACCTAGTGATTTACACTAACATCCTGATTCTAACTCAAACGTAGCTTGAGCAATCACGTACAACATTCTTCACCCTCCCATTCAAATACCAAGCACTAATATCATGCTCAGAGCTCACTGCTCTTAAAATAACTGAGCCACCACCACTGCCCTCTCTCACCCAAAGAAAATTTGCTGCAAATTAATCTATTCCCGACAGTGCCTTCAAATCTTTTCATGCTGTTGAACTCTTAAAAAAATGTTCACTCTCAAACTTCTTATTCTAGTTTCTCAAAGATAAAGTCAGTTATCTGAAGGAAGTCAGCACTGATGTAAATGTTTTATTTACATTGCACTTATTCTCATAAATATTATCAAAGTTTAGAAATCTGGTAATCCCCAGGGGGTCATATTAGAAAACTCATGACATAACTGTATACATGATGAAATTTTACATCCTTCAGAATCAGATTGTTGTGGACTTGGGACAGGGGAATTACCGAATAGAAGGATAGCATATCTTGGGTTGATTTGATTATCTGTCAGCTCACTCAGACTTCAGTTGTAGCTCACAGGAACTGTGGTTACTTCTAATTCAGCTCTATCCTTTCATCACAAGGTCAGAATGGAATGTTAGTTCATGATTGCACAATGTTCAATTCCATTCACATCTCCTCAGCAAATAAAGCAGTCCACAGCTGCAGGCACCAAGACCTAAACAACATTGAGGCATCAGATGAGTGGCAAATGGCATTCATGCCAAACAATGTCCATCTTCAATGGGAGCGAGTGCAAACACCTTCCTTTGACTTTCAATGTTATTATCATTGCCAAATCCCCACCATCAACATACTGAGGATCCCTGTTGACCAGCTCCAAAGTAGCGTGGCTATGACAGCACGAGGTTGGGTATCCTGCAGTGAGTGATTCACTTCCTGATGTCCCAAAGCACCTCTACAAGTGATGGAATTCTGTCCACTTGCCAAAACAAGTGCAGCTAAAAATTCTCATAAAGCTTGACACCATCAAGGGCAAAGCAGCCCATTTGATAGTTACCTTTTTCAGCATCCTAAACATTTAATACCTCTTCTACTGGTGCACAACAGCTCTGGTCCATACTCTCTGCAAAGTGCACTGGTGTTACTACCCCAACCACGCCTCCCAATCCATGACCTTACCAGGAATGAATAGGGCCACAAGACCACCATCACCTTCAAGTCACACTACATCCTAATGTGGAAGTGTATCCCATAGATGCTTCATTTTGTCTAAATCCTGGAACCCTGCCACAACAGCTCAGTGGGAGAACCTTCACCAGAAGGATTCCAGCAGTTCAAGACAGCAGCTTACCACCACTGTCTCAAGAGCAATTAAGGATGGGCAATAAACACTGGTCATGCCGATGACACCCACATCAGGAAAAATGAATGAATTGAAAGTGAAATTGATTCGGCACCTCAGAAGGTCTGGTTTTCTGTTGGTTGAGGTGTTAAACCAAGGCACCATCTGACCCTGCAGGCGAATACAAAATACTCCAGGAGACTATTCAAAACCAAGCAAGTTCCCTGGGCAAATATTAACTCAACTAATCCCAGTCTCAACTCCAATATCCAACCCTCATCCTTGCCCCCATATCCCTTCCTCACCCGTCAACCAATATCATTGAAATCAATTATCTGGTCATTTATCTCAATACTCATTAAAAGACCATTTTGTACAAAATTGGCTGCTGTGCTTCCTGCCATTAAAATAACAATGAATCAAAATCAGCTCATTGACTGCAAAGTATTGTGGGACATCCTGAAGCCATGAAAGGTGCTATGAAAATGCAGCCTCACACTCTACACTATTAAGATCTCTTAGCCACATGTACATTGAAACACATCTTTTGCGTTGAGTGTTCTGGGGAAGCCCGCAAGTGTCACCATGCTTCCAACACCAACATAGCATGCCCACGACTTCCTAACCAGTACGTCTTTGGAATGTGGGAGGAAACCAGAGCACCGGGAGGAAACCAGAGCACCTGGAGGAAACTCACACAGACACGGGGAGAATGTATAAATTCCTTACAGATAGTGGCCAGAACTGAACCCAGGTCGCTGGTGTTGTAATAGCATTATCACAAGGATACTTTCTCCTCTTGTTGTCTTATTATCTATTAGGGGAGGTAGTTGAAAGGATGCATTGCCATTTAATGATCATGCCCATTTCATCCTTCTATCTAGTTGTAAACAAATAGTTTTAGCTTACAAATTCTAAATTGCTTTGCTTACATCATAATTAAAAGCAATACCAATTCTAATACTAAAATCCATTTGATTTCGATTGATGTTTAATTGGAGAGAAATTAACGCCAACTCAAAATTCCTAACACGGATTGCTTTCCAGCTGAATGGATTAAATGATAGAATTCAGAGCCTGCAAAGTACATTTTATTCATTATTTACTAAATGTGTCCTGTCTTCAGTTAGCATGTTATTTTCCAGTTCATTTTTAAATCTCAACTTCAGACAAAACAAGCTGTAATATTCAAGTTTTACTTTCTTACTGAAAATAAAGTTACCAGCACCGCTGAAATTACATTGTGCAATAATACAAATGTTATTGTATTAGGATAGTCAGATTTTTTTAAAAAAGGACAGGTCTTCGATCTGATTCAGAAGTAGTTGCTGTGGAAAATTGTATCTTTACCATTTAACCAAACATCTGTGCTTCATCTTTCTACATAGACATTAAAAATATACATAACAAAATCTGGTGTATATTTAGGTTCTTCCATTCAAAAGTTATTAACAGCAATGCACCTAGGAATTTATAATCAGTTAAATATATTGACACCATCCTTTGAATTGCATTTATTTAGCATATTGCCACAACACAAAGCATTTCTTTCCCCAGTTACCTTTTGTCATGCTTAGATGATTCTGCGGATAAATGCTACACAAGATCAGAGGTGAGATGATCGACCATCAATTTGTGTTTTTTTTAAAAAAACGGTTGAGAGAGAAGGTACTTTAGTCCTTGCTGCCTAGAAAACTCCTGGTATTTCCTGAACCATGCCACAGAATATTTAACATTTGCCTAAGCAGACAGATGGAGCGTCATTTTAACAATTTGCTAATTTCTAACTGCAGATTGTACTTACAGTCTGTAAGGTTGTTACAATCCAATGCAAAACTGATGTACAAAAGATCTTTTTAAAACACCAAATATAATACCCTCCATCAGTAGAAGGAAGTCAAGTTAATTCCAGTGGTATTTTATTCATTTAATTAAATATTTAAACAATTTGTTATTCTACCACTTATAATTGCAGGTTTAGTAACTTCTGAATCCATCATAATGCTGTTTTTATTTATATTGTTCAGTATAACTGTTGGGTTTTCAAGTTGGCATCCATCAACTTCATCATAAGATGTGGGAACTTGTACTGCATTGTCACAATGATTACAGTCTTTATCGCTTTCCCTCTTTGGATGACAACAACTGTAGTACAATACAAGACAAATGATCCCTAGAATCAGTGACAGCCCAATAATTATACTAACAGGGAGACCGTAGTTTTCATCAACCACAAAATCTTTCAGAAACCAGCAGAAGACAAGTACTACACCAGTTTCAATAATTCTAATTGTGTAATAGATAGTCATAATTATTCTTGTATTCTTATCTTTTATATTGAAAAAGGTGAAAACTAAGATAATGGCAACTACTGCCTTATAAATAACTTCCTGGATCATGGATGTACAAAACTTGGTCTTCTGCACAAAGACATAGGTAATCATGATCAGCCATAAAACACACAAGTAGCCAATCAGAGCAATGATATTTATCATAGCCAGAAGGGTTATGAGCAAAATTCTTGCAGTAAGTGTCAACAACTTGTATGAAAAGTACATCAAATAAGGGAGTCCACAGGTTAGCTTTCGTTGGTCAGGTAAAGATTTCTTTAGTGCTGCATAGTAGTCCAAAGTAGCCCATGAAATGCTCAGGCATGACAAAATCACAGACACATCTGTAAAAGGAAAGGAAAACAGTGTGTAATACAGTTCAGTATCTTTCAGAATTTCAACACTAATATTAATAAACAGCAATCTTGTGCATTCTAGATCTTCTCTATCATTGAATTTGCAAGATCATTCTGAGAAAATATGAAGTGTTTCATATCATGTTAGCTTCAGTCACCGTGCTTTCATACCAGTCCTCAAAAGAAGGATTTGCATGATCTAGTATTAATTTATTGCCAGGATAATGTTTCATTGCAGCAAGGTGAATGGGAAATAGAACAATTTAAGAATGAGCATTGCCACTGTGGATTGGGTCAACAGCTCTAGTGAAGAGAGCTTTTGTGCCAAGCAGTAGAAGGCTCACAATGGCCACAGTAGAATTTCACCTCCTTACTCTGAGTTTTGCCGTCAAAGCAACAGTTGCTGACACCTGCATATAAAATGTGGTCATGATAAATTTCCAGTGCTTGAAAAGGCATACTAAATAGGTGGTGTGACTTGGAAAAATAGGCAAAGAAAAACCTCAAGTCATGGGTCCAGAAACTCATGGAATTGGTCAGAGGGAAGAGGTTAGGGTTGCTGATGGTCAGGTCAGGTCACCAGGGTGGTGTTAATTCACAATCAGATGAGGAAGGGGGTGGTGGTTTAGTGACAATTAGCTGCTGATGTCAAGATTGTGATTAGGTTGGGGGTGGGGGCTTGGAGAGACAGTGAGCCTTATGGGGCCTACTTTCAGAGTTGAACTCCACAGACACCACTCTGCCACAAAAGCTCCTTTTTAAACTTACAATGATTAAAGTCTCATACATCTTGAGCAAGGCTACACCTGCATGAAGGCACTTGCAGTAAGACATCTTTATTAGTCACATGTACATCAGAACACAGTGAAAGGTATCTTTTGAATTAGATGTTTTGGGGGCAGCTCACAAGTGTCACCTCTCTTCTGGCACCAACATAGCATGCCCACAACTTCCTAACCCATGCGTCTTTGGAGTGTGGAAGGAAACTGGAGCACCGAGGAAACCCACACAGACATCGGGAGAACATACAAACTCCTTAGAGACAGCAGCCAGAATTGAACCTGGGTCACTGGCAGTAATAGCATTACGCTAACCACTACAATACCATGTAGTGCGCTACAACCACCATTTGATGCCTCTGCTTCAGATGCACAGGGATCTTGATATAAACTTATGGA